>CAEMYA010000013.1:1368037-1444138 GCA_903131615.1 Diplodus sargus
AGATTTGCAGTCACTCTTGGTGGTGAGATGCAATTTGAACTAGAGAGCGGGTGTCTTGGGTTACCTCAGCTTTATCATGCTCACTCACTTGAGGTTGAGTAATTTTTTTTTATTATTTGGATTTCTTGGATTTGATCTACTGTTTCCATTGTTCAGTCAGTCGTTTACATATATTGCACACAGTCTCCACTGAGAGTCTTGAACACAACCAATGTGTTTAGAAATGTCCAACTCTTGTTTACTCTTGCGTGATCTGTCGGGTTATTCATTAAAATTCTATTGAAACTCATCTATTTTCATTTTATCACTAAATATTTTGAATACTGCCGGGCATTCTGACTAAGCATCTTTCTGAGCGGTGGAGAACTGTACTCATGAGTTCCTTTGTTGCCTCTGGTTTCGTCCCCGAGCACTCATTTTGATAGTCACAGTCAACCCGAAACACTGTGCCAGTTGCAGGAACCATCAAAAGGGAACAACTAATAATAGAAGTGAACATCTTGTTTCCGACCATTAAAAACATATTGCGAGTGTCAGCATGTGCTTAGTGATAGAGGAGATGGTCTGAGTAGTTTGACTCAGAGTAACGTACCAAATCAGAACAGAGGGAACAACACTTGAGGAGGGTGAATGTTACATATTTTTACTTTCACAAACGCATCAAAGAAGCTGTATTTCTCATTATTAGCGTCAATGTGTCTTACTGTCGAGACTTTGGAGATTTCAGCCCTGATGTGCACGACATCCTCTTGTAGTAATTTCTGCTGATAGGCAATCTTCTCTGCATGGGCTGGCTGATCTCTGTACTGCTCCATCTGCTGGTGGGAAACATCCAGCACAGACTCCAGCTTGTCCTAGATAGGAACACAAGAGACACAGTCACAACATAAGAGGCGTTTATGGACCACACCAGTGCAGGCTGACACAGATATTGTACATATGACAGTTTGAAAAGAAGCTGATTTTGTGAATGTATAAGAGGAAAAACCTTGTCCTCCTTCAAAGTGCGTATCGTGGCCTCAAGCTCCTGCAGAATCTTGTCTTGTTCACACAGTCGACTTAATTTCACCTGAAGTGAAAAAAACATGAGAAAAAAATATAAACAATCAAGAAAAGGCAAAGGATAAAATCTAATCTCCGAGTATACAATCAAGTGTAGACAAGATGCAACGGAGCAAAACAAGAAACGAGGCCGACGAGATACAGTATCTGTTGACAACCGAGAGGTCGACTGCTCCATTCTTGTCTTCGACGCAGCCAAATGAGACGAATTGATCGTCTACTGTAGTCCTCGCTGTCTGTAAATATGTCAATAAGGCTCATCTGTGTGAAAAGCCCAGGGGAATTCCTCTCATCAGCACAGTGAGAGAAATATCAAAAGGCTCAACGCTGTCTGGTTTCGGGGGCAAGATCGGGTAATACCCATTATGAGTAATCATAATCAAAAATCCATATTTTCAAATTCACTTTTGGAGAAAAGCGTGTTTATTGAGAGTGACAGATTTGTTTTCCCAGAATTGGGTTATGTGTTTATGAAAACAACATAAGACTGCCTTAGTTCACAGTCTTCCTCACGCAGTGTATTTTTTTCCCTCAGATCTATTTATCATTCTGTTCAATTAATAATTAAGCTGTTTTTATTTTGCTGCCGTATATTGTTGTTTTTAATTGCATGAAATATTCATTGTTCAGACAAATTTACTGGCAATTTCTTATAAATTGTTAAAGTGGAACAATGCTAATGATGAAAAGCCAGGACATCCATCCTATTTACCTCCATTCAGCGGAAAACAAAGAGTGAGAAAAGCAGGATCAGGCAAATCAAACTGAAAAATTTAACAGCTCAACATCTATAACTCCCATTACATGTATTTTTCCCTTTAAATTGCAGGGAGGAAAATAAAAGCTGTGGTCGATACTCTCAGGCCCTCACTGTGCTGTGTGGATGGGTGTCCCCACAGTGTTGCAATGTACATACGTTCCCTTCCCTCCACAGCCTCTGTTTACCACAACTTGAGAACACACACACACACACAGACACACACACCACACTAAACCACACAGTAAAGTCAGATCTTCTCTGTAGTGGATTGTAAGAAGTCGGAAACGGAGATCTTAAAGAAAAGGAGAGACGGATAAACAGGGTGATTATCCTTTAAGTCCTGAGAACAAAATGATTCACTTACATCAGCATCACTTTCTGCTATTTTCACAGGCCTTGATGGTCTTTCTGTTTTTAAACTCTCACGTCCAGTAACCTGAAATTCCCAACAGCCACAAGTGAAATAAAACCTTCAATATCAGTAATCCAGTGAAATATTTTTGAATAAGTTTACTTTAAAAACTTCCAGTTAACAGATAACAACAACTTTTCTTCATACAGTGACACTGTTAGACAAAGCAAGCTGGATGGGTCTTAAAAAATAATGAGGAAAAAAAAAGACAAAAAAGAGGCATGAGCGTGAGTTGCTATAACAAAACTTTGTGCAGAAGCTAAGTAAAAACATCTATGCAGAGACAGTTTCTGCATTTTTGTGTTCAGGGAAATAATAAACCCCCCCAAAGCTGCTCTTTCCTGGCCACCATTACTGGAAGTAAGTTAAATTGCCAGTAGGGCTGGGCAATATATCGATATTATGTCATATCAAATATTCCCAAAGAATAAGACGATGTCTTATTTTGACTATGTGTCATCATATTGTGTAATAGCTCCAGTGTTTTCTTCTTTTGGTTTTAAAGGCAACATTACAGTGCTAATAAAGACTACTCTATTTGTTGTAATGTTCGCCTTTTATACATGTAAGGCCTTAGCACACCAAGTCTGTTATTTTCACATGTGTTGTTTTCAATCCATTATCCAAAAAAATAATAATAATAAAAAACCCTCATGCACAGACACCTTGCAAACTGAGTCATATGTGTTGCTTCTTCTCTTGTTGTGAAAAGACAAAATAGTCGTCAAGCACTGAAGCATCCAGGTGGTATTTCTGGATGTCAGCGGCCCTGATTGATACACCGCTAGTTAACCACACATTTAAAAGAGGTCCGTCAATTTCCACTAACCAGTTGGTCCTGAACAGCAGCTGGTTGATATGTCTCAAACACATCACATCAGAAAAAAATGTGACGGACTAAAGTCTTGCAGTCAGTGTTCAAACATGATTGACAACTGGGGGCAATTTTCGAAGACAGACTTGATGTGCAAATGTATTTAGCCGAATCTCTGGGAAATATCCAATAGCAATCCTTACAATATTGATCACAAATACAAAATATCGACATATTTATCGTGTATCGCCTTAAAATATTGCAACACTATTCTAAGACCATACAACCCAGCCCTGATAACTCGGTCTTTTATATGAAAAGGAAAATGTTGCTCTTATGATTCAGAAACATCGCGTTTACAATGAAAAGATGTGAGCTACAGCGGGTCACTTGTAAATGTTCAACTCTGTTATGCAGGCCTCTAGTTTCACATGGTAGACGACAGTGTAAATTCCAGTTCATCAGTGAGATCTATCTGCCTCTGGACAAACAAATCACAACTGCCTGCAGCCAGAGAGAAATCTGCCATCCCCAGAGTCTAGCCCCTAGCAGGGCTAAAAATAAGGAAATGTGTCTCCTTCGCCACTAAATTAGTACTTAAGATACTGTAGTTGATTTTTAGTTAACCAATTCCATGTGCATAAACAGTAACAACGGTCTTATTCTTAAAATGTGCTGTTGTTGCCTTTTGTATTATAAAGATGTAATATCCTGTTTTATTCAGCAGGACTGCATTAGAGATTCAAACATAGTGCAACAAGTACAGAATCATATCATTTTATCATTTCAGGGTCTGTATATTCCAATTATATCCCTATATCTCAGAAAATATCTGAGATTAATATACTTTGTTCTTTTATTCTTGGTTTTGGTCATTTATAACAGTATCAGTATGATGATACAGGGGCTTCTCCAGATAACGGGGTGAAGATTTGTCTTCCAGTCTTCTGTCACAGTCGGTAATGCATGAAGCTGAAAAGTGTGGGTGGAATATTCATAAAACACCCACACAAGGATCACCACACCCAACAGGGCGGTATGTACCAGCGCAAACGAGGGAAGGCTCAGTTAAAGGGGCATTCTACCTACTTTACATGTCAAAGTCAATTACCAGTCATGTGAAGCACCACACGGCCTGTGAGAACAGTTTTATAATGTATTCTGTGGTTCAGGAGGGAGCTTTGTCAAGTCTGAGAAAACTGGTGATCACCAGGATATCTTAGCCTGGGCTATGAAACAACATGTTTTTAAAGGAAAGCCTGTGTTACAGACCTAAGTGACAAGATGTGGATGTTTATCAACTTAATATCATTCAATTAATTTATACTTTTGTATTAACCCTATTTTCATATTTTCATCTAGCTCCTTTCATATTTTTATCTTCTTAATTTTGTTATTTAATTTTTCATATTGCTCTTTTTACATTTTTGGATAGCTCTGACTGCCATCTTGGTTAACTCCACCATGAAGGTTATGCTTGGGTCTTGGCCCAGAATAGACCCCATTAAATTTTGTTGCAGATCTGGGACGAATCCATCAGATTGGTCTAATTTTCTCTCTTTCTTTCTTTCTTTCATTGCATGTTTTCGTGAACTTCTTAGGGAAATAAGCATGGATCTTGATGCCGATCCAAATAAAAATCTGCAGCTAGTGGATTTAAATATGTTTTATTTGATATTGGATTAGGCTTAAGTGAATTATATGGCATTGTTGGGATCTAGTTTTGTTGACATTAACATTTTTATTGAAGTCCTCTCTTAAAGCCTGCAAAGTTTCTGAAGTACTCTTTCAGGACCACGGTGAACACACCTCATGTTGCTGTCAGCTTCTGCCAGTTACCACAATGAAACTAGAGGCCCTAACATTGTCAAGGCCACATCAGAATCACTTTGCCAGTCTGTTTCTTTAAGAGCACCATTGGGTCATCCCTTATGCTCTAACAGGCAAAACAAAAGCAAAGTGAAGACATCATGACAAACATTCAAAGCATTCAGAAATGCTTAACAGCATGCGAGGAAGCCCTCTGGCATGACTACTTCCTTTCCATCATCTCAAATCTCACAGAGCACAGTGAATGATCGGATCAAGGTATCCATGTGCAAAATCCTGCATAGGTTCCAAGGATGCATCACATTCCTTTTTGAAAAGCAGTGAAAAAAATGGTCTGTTTTCACTTTGTATGCACACCATCCTTACATTCCAAAAGTACCCAAAACTCGGAGTGGAGTTTTCAAACACATTGTGTACTGAAACGATCATCGGGTCAATACTTTGGATCTGTTTTGAAACGAAGGAAATGGAGAGGAGTTACAGTACATCGTTGGATGACCTCCCTCCATTCCAAAACACAACCCAGGTTTCTGATTAATTCGTTGTGGTGTTATACATACAAATTAGGATCAAATGCTTTGCACAGGTGTAAATGGAATATATGTCAGTAGCTGGCTACATGAGACAGACTGCTTAAGAACAGCTGTAATAGGCGTTTGCAATGATGCTATTTCTAACACTCACATACTAATTGGAGGTCACATGACACAAAGAGTAAGGAAATCCAACCATGTGCTAATAAAAACTACAGGTGTTACTGCATGTGAACGTACAGTCCTATCATTCAATGAACAAACTGAACATCAGGACTTCAATTTAAGTACAAGAAGCCAAATATTTGTGTCACTCTATGTCATTCACATTGGACCATCTGTTGGACTCACCAAGACTGTTAAGGCAAAATTGCTTCTTATTGTCAGTATAATTTACATAATAGGAAGGCAGTTAAAAGACATGATAATTCATTCATAAGGAGACAGTAGAAAAAAGCAGAGCGCAGAACAGAGGACAGACAGGATAAAAGGGGGAAACAGGGAGGCAGATGTTGGAGGCAGCAGCAGGAGAACAAGATTGCAGTCCACAGAAGGGAGATGGAGAAGAGGATGAAAAAGGATAAAGTGGCATTTACTTTGTTGGGGCCCACCTTCAGATCTAGATACTCCAGGTCCTTCTTCAGTTGTATGTAAGTATCATCAGCCTTTAAATGAGCAGTGGAGAGATAAATCATTTGAAATGAAGCTGCAAAAGGATAATGGGTGACCAGATGACTCCTAAGCCTTTTATTTTCCCGCAAACAGAACTTTAATTAACTCGGTTCTCAATTACAGTTTACTTCCACCTCTGTATTTTTATCCACAGCGAGTGAAGCCAAACTGTAATTAAGTAATGGTGTCATTTTTCAACTGGTTTAATGTCTCATGTTTGACCTCATACACAACTGAGCAACACAGGTCTCGTGCATGACATGTGGTCAAAGTGAGTGCACACATGGAGGATGGCCAGAGGATGGTTGGATGTTAGAAACTGGGTGGAGCTGTCATTACAGAGCACTGTTGCAGCTTCATTGTGGTGTGCTAGTCTTACAGCAATGCACTGTTTGTGAACAGGCTCAGACTGTGGCCCGATGCCTGCTTCCGAATGAAAACATCAAGAGCAAAGATTTATCAGAGCACACACACAAACACACGCATACGTAGAAATGTGTTGTATTCGTCACATATTCTTTTTGTGGCTTTGCAGCGTTATGCATCTATAAAACAAATGTATAAAGAGCAGGCACAAGCAACATGCTTCAAAGATGGCATATTGCTTTATACAAATAGAATAACACAAACCTCTGGAACGTTTTTCACGTTATGAATGAGGTGAATGACTCACACGGACTAAAAAAACAGTGAAGCTTAAAGGCAGACTGGACAGTCTGGAGTGCAGCACAGCACAAGCCGGAATGGTTGAACAAACAAGGCAACCAAGCAATGCCAACAGACCACACAGTCTTATGAATGACAGAGAATTAATGTATGGGATTGGCTGAGGGAGAGGGGGGACCACAATGCACTGGCAGGGGTTGCAGTGTGTTGTAGAGGAAGTTAGGGAAGAACGGGGGCCCCTGACCTGCATGCTGGGGCCTAGAAGGCCGTTGTGCTGGTGGTGCTGCAAGTGAGCGAACGCATCGCCAGGGCTATGCACACCAGCCATCTTGGCCTGGTGCCTCCGAAGCTGAATGAGGAGCAGAGTCAGCTCCTCTGGCTGAAGCCGAGCCCGGGTTTAGGCGGCCGGAGGCCAGTGAAAGGGCAGAGGGATGAGAGAAAATACTTGAGAACCATATGGGCAGAACATAAGCTGGGAGAGTCAAGCGGCTGAGAGGCCAGTATCCTTCTGCATCATCAAACTTAAAATGTGAAAGCTAGAGCTGCAATATGTAGCCTGGGAGGATGGCTTCTTGTTCTATCACGAACTGTCTGAAGATAAATGTTATCAGAACTGATAACAACTTAACTGAACTGAAACTGTTATCACAATCAGGGTTGCACCGATTTTGAAGTTCTTGGCCAAAACTAGTAACAATTTGGCCAATAGCTGATACTAGGGTTGGTTTTGTGGTTTTATATTTGATTTTTGTTGTTATTTATTTCACACTTTAGGGCGGGAAAAGAATAAAATCTTTACAAAAAAAAGACTAAGCTGTGCTAAACTGTCACTGAGCCCTTCATTACAATATCTTTGAAATTATCATTACACATTTATTAAAGAACCTTTAATTTAATCTTCTTTCATGTTTAAAGATGAATTTGTTTCAGAAAAATACCTGCTTCTAAAGCATTTCCAGTCCGTTATACATCTATCTGCACAATTTTCTTTGTACTTTTTTAGAGCCTTACAAATCGATGGCAGAGATGGCCAGTCCCTCCTGAATGTGGCACTGCAAAATTGATGTGACACATAAGATAAAGATCGACCAATGCTTTCAGTGAATGTCATCTAGTGTGCCGATAGCGGTCAACAAGGCGAATATCAGCAGATTAATCAGTGCATCCCGAATCATAATGGTTTAAAATTATACCATCTTAATTGGGGTTCAGCTCAATCAGGTCTAGATGTGGATCAACAGTCTTACTCAAAAAAATTACTTCACTAAAACACTGACTTTATTTTATTTACGATTACATATAACACGTCCATGTAATTCTATAACAAAAGTTCTACTCTCTATTTAATGTGAAGTATTTCTATCATGTTGTGTTGATGTGAATCAATTAAAAAACTCAATCTATTTAAATTAAAATTGAAATTTGTAATGCATTACAAATGGAATGACATGTGAATTTGATATGTAATCAAAATACATAAAGTCAATGTTTTAGGGAAATTAATATTTTTTTTTGTTGTGGAAAACTATATTTTCAATATATGACAGCTACCTTTGTTATGACCACATTCCAAAAAAGTTGGGATGCTGTAGAAAATATAAATAAAAACAGGCGGCAATCATGATACTATCACGTGTTACAGATGAACCTGTTCCAAATCAATGAAGTTAATGAAGTAAGGGATTACAATTATTGTCTTTGTACTGTCTTCAATTAAGTATATGTCAAAAAATGTTTAATTCATGTTTAACACAGCATCACAACTGTTTTGGAATCTGGGTTTCAATAAAATCGAGTGAAGTCGTGAATGTAATAAAGAGCTTCGTACCGTTTTGCCGTGCAAGCTGGGCGCGCTGACGGTGTGTGTGATGTAGCCCATGGCTGGCATGGACCTTCTCTCTATTTGGGAAGTCTGTGGAGAAACAAAATTCATTAACTTGTTATTACAGATCTAATAGAGTCAAATCAAACAGAATGTCTAATTCACTAAGTAATCTTCAATAGAGCGTTGAAAGGGAGGGATGGACCACTCTATCACACTGAATCAAAGTTAAACCATTGCCTCCAAGTCTGCAAACAAACTTGACTACACAGCAGATTTATTTTTTCATCCATCCCTTTCTCCCTTTCATCACTCCTACTCTTTTTCGAAACAAGGTGTTGCCCTGAGTTTTTACACGCTACAGGGCCTGGGAAATTTGACGTTTTTGCTTAACACACAGAATTAGCGAAAAAACGGGCCCACCACTGAACCTTAAAAGGACACAAACAACAAGAGATTTAATTAACTACACATAAATTATACTGAACCTGCTTTCTTAAAATAACATTTGTTTGCTACCAGCAAGAGAAGCACTGTAAGCCATTCCCTTTGAGATTCCCAGGCCACTATTTTTTTGCTGTATAATAGGTTTTTTATTTAAATGCAAGATCAGAAGAAAGAGACCGCTGCTGATGTTTGAGATAGAGTAGCGATGTTTATAGGGTGCTGAGGAGCCCTGGGCAAACTGGATTAGCTGCTAATAAAATATACTTCTTAATGATATTCCACAGAGGTATACAGAGCGCTATTACTGAAGCGCACTCCAGCCAGAGAGCACCATCAACCTCAAAGATGCTGGGTGCACCAAAACTTAAGTTCATTACAGACTAAATTTAGTTCCCATAAACATCGCTCCCTGCTGCACAGTCACTGCGGCTCCCTTTGTTAAAATTTATCTTCTTTCTAAAGGGCTCTCCATAATTGTGCGTCATTCTATTTTATGGTTATAATTAGTGTCCTGACACTCGGGTGAATGAGGGAGGAAACAGAGCATCTGCAACACTTTGTTTACTTGTGCAAGGCCAACGGGTCGGTCGTGAGTCTTGTGTGTGTTGGCGAATGTGGTGACGGTTTGGAGGGAGATCTTTTCACATGTGGAGGGTGTGGTAGGCAGACAGCGCAGGGTGTGGATGACAGGACGGCCCCTCGCTCCGTCTCCTGCGGCGGTGGCGGTGCTGTCTGACGGTTTGGGGAACGGCGGAGCAGCCAAACTTTCACTCGCACATGCTCACACCACCTGTGGAGCGGGGCCTGGGTGTGGACTGTGTGAATCTGCGAGCGATTCACATGAGCATCAAAGTTTCGGAGCCTTCTCATGCTCCTCCTGCTAATCTTCCCATGGTGTCCTTGTGAGCTCACACAACATCCCGCAAGTCAATAGATACCTCTCTATCCAGAGTTACCGTGAGAATGAGACTGTTGTCATTTGGCTTTCTGCATGTGAATCCTCGTATTTCAATTCAGTCCCATGCCAATGACAAGCTGCTGACAGTAACTTTGGGGTGAGACTAACATCCATCTGTCACAGTCGTTTATCCTGTACACAGCACATGTTGGGCAAAGGGACTCCATCTTTGGGGGTGGATAATACACTTCAACTGGTCTTACTACGAGTGTAATAGCAGCCTAATGCCACACTGGGAGCAAACCTACTGCTGCCCCTCCCCAATCAACATTAGTCTTTGCCCGTTTGAAAACATCAAGGACACACTAATCTGCAAAATATGATCTTAATTAATCAATTATTTTGCCTATTGAATGTAAGAAATTAGTGAACTTCCAGGACCAGAAGTGGCATCTTTTTTGTCCAACCAACAGTCTACAACTAAAAGATATTTCATTCATCCTACAGCCAATCCTCATATTAAGGGATCTAGAACCAGAGAATGATTACAAATGCTTTTAAATGTTTATCAAAATAATCTGTGATTAAAGAATAAATTCACTCAAAAATTAAAATCCAGTCATTATTGGCTCAACCCTATGCACCTAGAAAGTCAGTGAAGATCCATAGTCCACAATAAAACTCTGAAGCTTGACAGCTAAACAAACCTTACAGCATTATACTAAACAGTTGAAGTGGGTGGGGGGACTTGTTTTACACCTAATTTACACCCTTAACCCCCTCTGAAGCTTGCAAAGCTTCCTCACCCTGGAGCTTAGCAGCTACAGTGAAGATTTCAGCTCTAATTTAATAATCAATCCATAAATTTGGGATCTCAGTGTTTCTGTAGACTTGGATTATACCAGATGAGTTTTATAGGGCTCTTTTTTTGTCAGTAGTTCCCATTTACTTCTGTTGTTTAGAAGAATGTTGCAAGGTTTTTTTTTTGTTTTTTTTTAAACAACCAGATATTAATAACACTTTTATGATTTTAGTTTAAATTTATGTAACATGTTTATACTGGTATAATAAATAAACTACACTGACCATGTTCAAAAGAGCAGTGCTTCCTGAGTGTGCATCCTACCTGAGAGAGTTGGGCACAAATATGGCCGGGGGAGCTGGACCTTGTGCTGTCCCCGGTTAGGACTTCGTCCAGGGGCCTGACTGTGCGTCTGTCTGATGGCGTGTGCGGCCGGCGTGGGGACAGGGGCTTGAAGGAGGAGGGGACTGATGGGGGGACTTCACACGGGGACGGAGGGACAGAGATGGAACGCGGCATCTCGACAGTAACTCTGAAGGATGAAGAGTCTGTGAAGTTGGGCCCGGTGTAGATAGGGGCGGTGGGGCTGCCATGACGGAACTGCTGCCGCTGCTGCCACTCGTACAGCTGCCACACCATTCCCTCCTTGGTGGCCATGCGCTCATCGGTGGACATGCGGAAGTGGCTGAGGCGGTCATGGGCGTACTTGTAGTCACTGGGCAGGTTGCATGTTGCTGGAGGGGAGTTGCTGCCAGAGGGGAGACGGGGAGATTTTGGCAGCGACTGATAGGTGGCATCGGCTGTGCTGGCTTTGGGCTTTAGGGGAGGAGTCCGCCGAGGGAGGTTATATTCAGCCGAGGGAGTGCTGAGAGAGAAAAACACAGAGGCATTTCAAAGAATTTCATATCATCTGTTCACAATGACAATTATTTCTCTATTCTCCATCAGGCTTCATGTTTGCCACTAGAGGGCAGCATTTACTCAAGTTTTTTTTTACTATCCTTTTTTACTATCATCTGCTGTTATAGAGTCTGGTCAATTTAAACTGACTGTATAAAGTCAAACTGACCTCTTCGATGGGTCACCTTTATGAACTTTGACCCACTGCTCCACCTGAGCCAGCGTGTTCTTCCTCTGCACATGTTTCTCAGGGTCCGGCCGCGACCCAAATCCCCTCTGATACACAAGATTGCCGTTCTGTTCCGGTGCCAGTGTCACTTGGATGACAGTTTGCTGTCCATTCTTGTGGACGGCACCGTCGACAGAATCTGGAGACAGTCTCTCTGCTCTCTCCTCTGTGGCCGGCTGGCTGGGCCTCGCTTGGATCTCTAATCCGTACCTCACCTCATCTCCATGAGCCAGCTGAATGCTTTTATCCGGAGGTTCATCTCTGTCTGTCCTGCGAAGGCTTTCTGGCTGAGGTGAGCTCTGGTTGACGTGGACATGGTTGGTCTGCGGGACTGCCTGCTGCACAGCCTTCTTTGGCTTCTCCACCTCTCTGTGAAAAAAGAGACAGGATGATTAAATGTATCAGCAAAAGTTATTCTGCCTGTGAACGACTGGAACAAATTGCTTTGTCGAGTATGCACTGAAGTGTTAAAGTGCTTCATTTTTCAACCATTACACACAGCTACACTCTTCTAGTTATTCAGACGTCATCTAATTCCACTCTTCACTGTATATTATGATGAAGTGCAGCAGTATTCTTTAAACAAGGGATTACACAGCATTAAGCAGTGGATAAAAAAAAAAACAATGGACTTTCAAATGAACCTTTTGTGACCTTAAAGGTAATTTGCCTTTGCTGAGTTTCTCCTGGAAAAGATCAGAGACCAAAGGGAGTAATTCAATAACCTTCCTTCCTTAAAACTTTATTTTATAAAAACTGTTTTAAGTATTTACTTGCTTAGGCTATTATTCATTTTTTTCCCCTCGGTTTTTAATGTCTTTAGTTGATTTATATATATGTATATTTACATATATAGGTTTTTGTTATGTTTTAATTTCATCCTGCATTTAATTGTGTAATTCCATTGCGTTTTTTCAGTTTTATGAAGTGTCATTATTTTCATCATTATTGTCCATCCATCCATTGTCTGTAACCGCTTTATCCCTTTCATGGGGTCACAGTTGTTTTTTTTTGCTGGAGCCAATCCCAGCTGTCTCTGGGCGAGGGCAGGGTACTCCCTGGACAAGTTGCCAGATCATCGCAGGGCATCATCATTATTATGATTATTATAATTCTCATAATTACTACATAGTCTCATGCTAAATGGCAAGTACTTACCTCACACAAGAGTGGATAATAAAGTGATATTATTTATTATTTATTCATTAGTGCAAAGCATTTAATATAAACTATAATAAACTAAGATTGCCATACGGACCACTGAGTTCTTTCCAAAATAACAAAAAATGAGGAGTACTGACTCACATTGGCCTCTAGGTGGCACTATTGCACAGACCATTCAAACCATGCAGCACATTTGACAAATCTCACTTGTCTTAATGCAGTTTGTGATGCATTTACCACAGAAACAATAGTCACAGAATGTATTGCAGATACACAGCCATGCATATTTTAAAAGATTCCACATTGAAATCGGCTTTGTGCAATGTGACAAGTGTTATAAAAACACATTCTGCAGCAGAACATCTCTTAAGCCTCATCTATAACAGACCCAGGTGCATTTTACACACATGCATGCACGCACGCGCGTGCACACACACACACACACATACATACACACACACACACACACATACAGAGAGAGAGAGAGAGAGAGAGAGAGAGAGAGAGAGAGAGAAACTGCAGACATCTCAGTGTCCCAGAACAGACGGACAGGGTTGGACCTGCTGTGAAAAACTGCTCATGCTGATAAACTAAAAAGCCTGTGAAGGTAAGAAAAAGAGTGAATTTCAGTTATGAAACTTAGACTGTGATTAATAGACATTATGGACAAGTCAACTGATGACTACCGAGTACTATTTGGTTGAATACTATGACCCAGGTTCCCTTTATGATAATTTCTCAGGACATATCCAGTTCACAGACACTGCTGGCCTTTATGAAAGGGGAGATGTTAGTTCTAGAAAATCCACCAATGGGAGAAGTGAATCCTACTCTGTAGAGCGAGACCAACCTCTTAATGGTGTGACTCTGCTGCATCAGCGCAGCCTGGTTCATGGCCCGGATCCAACCATTCATGTCCTCCTGTGTGTCCGCACTGAAGAAATATGTCCGCATCCCGCAGTGTTCTGCCTGCGAGCCAATCACAGAGTTCTTATTGTAAATGTAGGAGCGCATTCCTGTATGGCTCGCCTATCAAAGAGAGAGAGGGAGAGAGATCAGGGGGGAGAGAGAGAGAGAGAGAAAGGATGGATATGAGAACTTCTTACTGAGAACAGGAAAAATGTGTCAGGGAGGCTGATGAGTGGAAAACTTTGCTTTCATGTTTACTGAAACTGACAGGCGTCACCTCAGTGAGGACAAAGTTTGCAGCAATACTGCAGAAAAAAGAAGAACAGGGTGGGAGCAAAGTGCTGCAGCAGAAACAATGAACACTTACAAAAAAAAAACATTTCACAGGTTATATTTTCCAACTGCTTTTCAAGAAAAGCTTATGCAAAAAAATATAAGATCACTGTAGCACACACAAATTAAAAGGCAACAGCAGCAAACAACCACAGAGTAGCAACGAAAAGGCTATTATGGGCATCTGTTACTACTTTAGTCAGGATAAACACACACAAAACACACATTATCTTACCTTCTGTTATTTCTATGCGGTGGTTATAGATCAGTCCTTTGCACACTCTCATAGCTAATGAGTATTTCATTTCCTATTGTTTCTTCCCAAATATAAATGTCTTCTTCCTTCACAGTCATATCGAGAATGGTCTCAGTTTAAATCTGCAAAACACGTTGACCTTATTGACTATATATGCAGTAAAAGTGTGCAAATGATTAGTAAGTAATGTTTTATTGTTTTATGTTAATTGTCTCTTCATAATAACAGCATTCATGAACAACTGCTGACAATACACTGCAATATGCTGCACATGTAGTGGGAAATCTGCTATCTTCACTGAGTCTTTTACCCCAACATGCAGCTAAAAACACATACAATCTGCAAACATACATCCACAGTGACAGAAGAAGTGACCATCCTTTTCATACCATATGTATCCTCACAAATAGAACAACGTAATAGTTACTGTTGTTGTCCTGCTTCTAAAATCACTCTCTGCTTATGGTTGTCTTTGCTCTTGTGATCTGTTCTTGCTTATGTCTGTTTTTGCCAAGTTGTTATGTAACTTACATGTCTGCTTGCTGGTGTTTGCTTTGTTGTTTGCTTGTAACTTGCTCCAATTTAACTGTCTTTGTCCTGACTTCATTTCAAATGTGTTTCTTAATTTTAGGTTGCCAACTTTACACCTGACCAAGGACTACTGAAAACTAGCCTCTTAGCTAAATCTGGCATACTTAGAATAGTGCTCCTTAATATCGCTGAGAAATAAAGTGAATAAAATAAAAATACATTTAAAAAAATGACCTAACTGTAAAGGAAGCTCTGCCTTTTAATTAGTCTGTGAAAAGACCCACTTCACTAGCTTACTGGCAGGTTCTAGTATTTTAGTAGCCCAGTAGTGAAAAATGTAAGTAAAATATGGTCATGAGACAATTAGCTGATGGTTAAAGGAGACATATTATGCTCATTCGGGTTCATATTTTCAATTTAGTTTGTTGTCACTAGAAGAGGTTTGTACGCTTTAATGCCTAAGCCACATCAGTTTTTTCATATTGTCCAGGGCTGCTGCACTGTATTCCACCTCTGTCTAAGACACTGTTTTAGCACCTGTCTCTTTAAAGCCCCCCCCCCAAATACCCGGTCTCATCTGATTAGTCAGCTCATACATGCCTGAGCCAACACCGCTAACGTCAACAGAGCAGCTGTGCTAGATCAATTCTTAGGTGTCAAATTAGCCACCAGGCATGAATAATGGTGACATAGTGTGATGTCACTGAGTCATGTAATTAAAGGTGGGACAACTGATGAAGCATTTCAGGAGCAGTGTTCTCTGTGGGAGAAAGGAGCCTCTGTTGGTGCAGACGTTTACCTTTTTAACTAACTACATGTACAAGAACCTTTATAAAACACTGAAGGAAAAGACAAAATGAAAAAAGCTTAATAGTTCTCCTTTAATATGTGTACCAAAATTATTTAATCTTTCCGTGAGAATATGTGAGAAGCTAAACACTCCGTCGTAAACCAAGTTAAAGAAACAAGTTAATAGCTTGTATTGTAGTTTCTATTGTACAAGTATCGTAAGTACAGCAGGGGACAAATTGCTGATGGCAACAAACAACCAAAGAAATGCAATGAAATCAGCGAAGAGTGTGGGAAACCCTGTCATCCCTCCACTCAGATCATAATGAGGATGCGATAAGTGATATGGAACCTGACAAGACAAATACCAGAGCCACTGAGCGTATACGTTTGTGAGACTGATCAAATGAGTAACCGTTGTGCTCTGACACTGTCCAATAATTGAAAACTATAAGAAGAATGATGAGTCCTACCCTGAATGTGCAATTTTCTGTTTCATCTAAAATCCAATTTACTGGAGGACAGTACTGAAACAAATGTGTGAATTCCCCCCAAAAAGTTCACAGTGAAGTTGTTTACAGAACCTAATGGCACCCCCAGTGATTCTGGCATTGTCTATAGATGACTGGAGTCATGCCTGTACATGATGCTTCGATGCACATCTAGAAAAATGTGCATCCAGCAGCGACTAGCACGATATGAAACAAAATGAGCTGAGTATGGCGGTCCACTGATGAGGCTCAAGTGAAATCAAATACCTATTCATGCAAGACAGGAAGCCTGTGTGATTCAGGATGGCCGCCCCGCAGAGAACAGTACTCACTCCGCCCGCGCACACACACCGGGTCACAATGGGAGGCAATTGACCAACAGGGAATGAGAGAAACACAGTGAGATGAGCCAAAATAAGTGAACAGAAAACAGGAAGTTACAGCAGATCAGTGCTGACTCAATAAGAGAGGACAGAAATGGATCCAGCTGTGGTCGTGTGGCAGTCATCACAGAAGCAAGAATGACAGCATCAAAAGTGTTTTCGATTCGTCACAATCAGACACACAATCATGGCCTCACGACACCATTTGCATATCTCAGATAAACACTGTGCCAACTTACACAATATATTTTCTTGTATTTCCAGTCAAGTGCTTGCTTTTTTGAATTGCTTTAAAGAACAACTCAAGTGTCACCATCTCTAGTCTGTAGTCGTAGTAACTGTAGTCTGTAATTCATTGTCTCTCAGTGTAGAACAACATCACGCGCCGGCTGAGCTGTTGTCAAGCTTACTTAGCAGTAACAGAAATTTTCCAAAGCACCTCAGATACGCGTAATGAATCTGCTTGCTCTTTAATGCGTGATGGCTCAGGGAGAGCCGAGGGGAATAGAGATCTCTTAAATACGGGGAGGTACAGCGGAGCCCTGGCTCATTTCCTCTAACCTCACACACACACACTCCCCTGCAAGTGGTGGGAGGAGACAGTGAATAGGCTGAATGTATAATTAATATCCCCCACAGCGCAATTATCAAACAAATCCATTGTATGTAATATGATCTTAAAAAAAGATATGTACCACACAAGAACACGCAGTCATGCTCACGCGCTCACACACACAGAATACAAGAACAAAAGCCAAAGTACAAAGGAGCTGAACGGATTGCAGCAGAATGCCCTGAAGCTGCAGTGGTGCATCAAACATTCAGGCACTATTGTTCTTTGCAACAAGCTCCATGTTTCCACAAAGGAGGAGCTGGATAATGTTAACACTCCTGCTGTAACCAAAAGACATGAATACCTTTGCTGTCCTCTGGCAGAATTCACAGAGGAAAGAGCGAAAAAGACTTTTTGCCGCATGCAAGTTCTGTCGCACTTCCAGATAAGAATGACACTACTACCAAAATGTGGGCTGGCTATATTAGGTGCAGTATTACAACCGAGTTATGTGTCATTCATATTTCAGTAAAAGAGCAAAGCTTTTACACTGTGGACACTGTACTGAAGACTGCCCTGCTGCAGCCTCTCCGGCACAATGGTGGGGCTACTGAAACACAGCTACTGTTCACAATAAGTGAAATCAGAGCAGGCACAAGTCTGCTTTACCTGAAGAGCAAATATGCATACATCATCGACTCTGTTGTACCAGAATACAGGTACCAGGTTGTGCTGCAGCCACCCTGTAACATCCACGACAGGGTTTGTGTAAGGGCTGCACAATATTGGAAAAGAAGTGACCATGTGATATTTTGTTCAAACAACCGGAGCAGGTCCTGCATTCTTTGATGAATCGATCAAGAAGGATCAATGAATGTTTGCTGTGCATGCAAAGCCTGCATGTCACTCACAGGTAACCAGCTCCCATGTATCAAAGAACCCAATCAGAATAAATGATCTCATATCAGACAGACCTCTCTTATAGATTAGTCGTGGAAAATGACAAGCTTGCAAGTTTTACTTTTGTATCAACGATCAAAAAGTTGTAAGAGGACGTGTTTGGTTTAATTTGCCTTTCTTCACATTGCAGTTTCATGCAAACTCTTCCTCTCACAGCAATGTGAATGTGAGGTCAGTATCAGTGCAAAACAGCACATTTATCTTGTTTGTCTTATTTGCTTTTCAAATTCAAAACCTCTCTTTTCTGTTAACCCCCTCCACGACATAGACTGCCGCTGCCAGCTAAAAATAGCAATTTTTCTATAATGCTGTATAACTTTTTAATAGCTAATCCCATCCATATGTTTTAAAACCACTGTAAAATGTTTCTCGGCTGTTTCATCAAGGAAACCCTATAGTTTCTTCCTCTGGGCCAACGGTTCTCCATGTTCAGTGGGTAATGCTGTGTATTTCTCAAAAATGTCAATCCTCTGTTATGATTTGATAACCTTTCTATTTACACATAACCTTTTTTTTTGGACGCATCCACATGGTCGGCAAATCAAATACAGACAACAGTTTTTCACTAAAAGATGCAAAAGATAATCAATGGCTCACTGAGGAAAAGCTAAGGTGGAGGCAAAAATCCTGAAGTCTGAAGTCATCAATTTGTTTAATGAAAAAAACTAAACTTCCTGAGGACACCAAATTTTCATTGGTTTAATTCATTTAAAACTCATTTTTAATTCATCCATTCTCCGACAAAGCAAATATTAAATTGGTTGACACTCAAGTATTGAAGTGCAGTGCGCAGCTTAACAGTGACTCACAGACGGTGTTAAAAGATAAAAACATGAAGGAGAAATTAAAATGCAACAGAGGCAGCAGGGAGTCCCCAACCAGCCTTCCTGTGTTACAGGGACCACAGTCGGGGTGCCCAGCATGTGAGGATTGCTATTAAATGGTGATGTAGCAAAAATATAAATGAACACGCTTCACTGGCCATACACACATAGACATGAAAACTCCTTATGTAGATCTGATTCAGTGCCACTTCAGTGTTACCTTGAAAGCGTATTTGCGGTTTATGTGGTCATCAGGCTCGACTGGTGCAATGACATAACTGGGCAGAGGGATGCTGCCGAGCACCGACTCCTCTCGGCTGTCTGTGAAAACAAACAGGTACTGTTACGGTTACATCCAAAACAACAAACTCTAACTCTGCCAAGATCTTTAACGATGTTTACGAGGGACTGCAGATTTATGAACAGCAGGAAAATTAGCGAGACATAATTCATGGGTGACTCTTGTCGGGGAGAGGCCATGTGGCAGCGCGTGGCACGAGGTAACATGTGGCGTATCTATTATTCAGTGTGATTAATGCAGCAGAGGAGGTAGTTACTACTGCAAACACGAGCACGGATTACATCCCATAATAAGACACTCCAATTAATAAGCAGAGAGAAGAAGGTGGAAGAGAAAGCTGGCAAGAGTGTGAGACTGATATGCCAAACGTCTAATTATTGGCTGCCATTGATCAAGGAATGTATCAATAAAGGTTTGCACGACTGATTTCATAATTAAACTCTGACCAAGCGCACTTTTCAGAGACTCACCTTTGTAGTAAAACAAGCAGTAGTCTGACAAAACAAACCACTTCCTTTTCCACAGACGCATTCCAGAGCTGTCCTGGAGGTGAAGGGCAAAAAAACACAACACACGGAGTTTTGAGAAATCCTCCTCGCAGGGGCACATTTTAATTAAAAAGCGTAGTTTGGGAACATAGCACTCGTGTGTGCGTGTGTGTGTGTGCGTGCGCATGTCATTAAAACAATAAGTGCATTTCATTTAATCTTTTTCTTCGCAGGACTTGGCACAAAAGCTGCAGCCTCATTTAACTCTGGGTGGGTTTGGTCTGTGACTTTTTGTCTTGTACTTTTTAGGATTATGAGCTCTCGTGAGACACTCAGGTCCAGATTAAACTGGTTTAATAAAGGCAGTCTGAGCACTCGTTTTGTAAATGTTAGAGTTCATTGAACACCATGTTCTTCACAAAATGATATTGTTACAAAGAATTAGAAAGACAAAGACCAGATTCGGGGAAGGAGAGAACCCCAATGAACCAATAACTGCTCACAACAATGATGTAAATGTTTATCCAACGCCTGCTCTACTCCAGACAGATGGACCATCTCACTTTCTGCTGTAAACCAAATGTGACTACTGTGACTGGTCTGAACACGTGTGTGACTCTTTCACATGTGCTCCTGGATACATCACAGGTGGGCTCCTTTTTTTTTCTTTCAGACTCACCTGCTTGTAGAGCCAGCCTCTCACCACCACTGGGATGTTGAGGTTTCTTTTAATAGCATGATCCCTCTTGCCAAAACTGTGTACTTTCCCTGTACCTCTGGAGCCCTGCAGAAAGCAAAGGAAAACCAGACGAGTTCATTACGTGGAAGCTTTGCTGAGGAGAGTTGTGAGCCAATTTACTTTGCTTACCTGAGGTAACAGAGTGATTAATAGGGAGTAGTAGAGTGTATACCAGTGGGTCTCAAACCAAGGGTTTGAGAATTATTATTTTTTGGCCCCTGAAGGGGGGCATGACAGAATAAGTGTGAGAACCACTGATTACATACTTGGAAAGAAGAGAGAAACATTCTTTTGAAATAATAAATTGTCCTTCTTTCCTGGAACTTCCTTCTTTGAACACCCACGAGGAAGAGAGGAAATACCAGCTGTCTATTCCTGTCGATGTGTGTATACATTTATAATCTGCCATATTTTCAGACAAGGTCATTCCAGGCTACCTTCTCTGTAAGAAGGTGTAAGGGCACTGCAGTGGTGTGTGTGTTAACTTTCTGAAGGAGAGGAAAGTGCAAAAACACAGCTGGTACTGGTGTATCTATACAGTCAAAAATGAGAATTGAAACTGTTCCAAATATTCAAAGTCCATATGAATCGATATTTCGTGATTTTGACAACACTCATGCGATTCCTTATACATTCGCCTTTTTAAACACTAAAAGGAACCACAAGTGAGATGAGCAGTCACACAAAATACAAGGGTTGCAACGAATAGTCGATTAATCATTTCGTTGATCAAAGGAAAATTAGTTGCCAACTATTAATCATTTAAGTCATTTTCTAAGCAAAAATGCCAAATATGTATTAGTTCAAGCTTTAATGTGTCTTTAATATGAAGATTTGCTGCTTTTCTTTTTCATTTATGATAATAAATGAAGAGTGTGGGGGTTTTGGACAGTTGGTTGGACAAATGAAGATGTCATATTAGGCTGTAGGAAAATCTGACAAGGATTTTTTTTTACATTTTATAGACTAAACTAATAACTGAATTATTGTGAAAAGAATCAGCAGATTCATCAATGATAAAAAATAGCTGCAGCCCTACAACACATTCACCGCAAGTGTATTTGTTTACATCATCTGTTGATCTACCCATCATTTACCCTAATCATTTGATCAATCACTTCGAAAGCTCTACACGTGTGTAGTAACACCTTCAATTCTGCTTGATTTGTTTGATCAACAGTTCACAACCCAAAGATATTTAGTGCACTGTCATACAAGACAAAGAAAAGCAGCACAACTCACATCCGAGGGACTGGAACCAGCTAATGTTTGGCATTATAAATAACTAATCAGTTATCACAATTGTTGTTCAGCAAATTGATGAATTTTTAAATCTACTAATAAGCTATTCCAGTAGTTTAAAAAATTAAAATCATTAAAGGGATAGATGCTTCTAACACTGAGTTACACTGAAATGTACTCCAGTATTAAGGCATGCTGTTTTTGCAACTGGGAAAGTAAAGGAGGGACTGTGTGAAAAGTTCAGCAGTGTTTTAGTGGCTCCCAGAGGTATCATTAACACTTTCAGCCTTCTCTGTGAATGTATTACTGTCCTGTGCTTCTGTGGCGTCTCCCACATTCACTGACAAAACATGTTTGCAGCAAAAATGTCCGTGATCGCTGTGGAAACAACGGCGGGTCTAACACAACACCACTCCTCTGCTCAGTCCCACAGGATGTGCGTTTGAAAAATGAATAAATTACTTCTCGCTGAAGCCATTAATCAGAATGAGATAATGTCTTCTGGAGTTTATTAAAGCAATTAATCAACATGAACATTGACAGTTATCAGGAGCGCTCCTGAAGCAATTCTCCACCCTCAGAAGAAATGTTTGGTCAATTATGTCAGTAAGAAAACATGAAAACACATTAAGGATTAATTGTCTCTTCAGGTGTTGTTTTATATTTCTTTTTATTTTAGGTCGCATAGAAAAACTAACAAACACATGCTCGACATGAACTTTTGACCTCTCGGCGAAGAGAAACACTGACGCTCACCTTTGACCCTGGGGTGACCTCCACTGCCACTGAGGCCACAGCCTTGGAGGACTCTGTGACCATGCTGGGGGATCTCTGATCTCTGGCCGCCGACTTGGACATACGGGCTTCTATCCTACAGTTGAGAAGAAGGATATGAGATGGATGAGAGGCGCTGGATTGTGATATTCCTTCTCTCCTCTGACAAGCTGAAGACAAGGAGGGAAATGGAGCGTGGCCCTGTGCTGAGCTTTCACATATAAAGGATATGACTATTTCCTGACACCGCCACGCGACCTGTCACAGCCAATGGCTTCGCAGTGGATGTGTTAATAGAGGAAGCTTCGTGTTCCAAACACTCCAGTGACACTAGGTCGGACACACACCCCGGGGCACACATGTTGTACACGCCCGGATAACAAAACAAAACAATAAGGAACCAAAGGCTCGTCTTGAAGCCATACACACGGATAAAACACAGGTTTCTTTTGACATTTACAAAGAAAAGCAGTGGCTGTTTCCTCCTGATCTGGGGATTCAAAGTCAGCAACACTGTTGGTATAATTATCAGAAAATCTCATTCTGCTGGGGGTTCTTAAGCTCTGAAATGCTGCTAAGTCCAACAATAAGTGAAATGTAGTATTTTGAGGATTATTTATTACCTGTGTGCACAAAGATCTTCAGTGCTTTACCTCCCTGCTGTGTCATTACCATACTGAACTCAATTCATGAATATATAATTGTTTCGCTTGTTAGTGTGGTTAATTTAGCTGTGATTGATAGCGTTTGAAAATTTGGCCGTTGTTTGTAACTGTAACTGTTTTAGTTAAAGGAGGGGGACCTATTGTGCTTTTTTGTTTTTTTTCTCATTTCCTTCAGTGTGTTATTTATACATGTGCGGAAGCTCCTCTCTCCCACAGAAAACACTGCTCCTGAAATGCCTGAAACACCTTGTAAGTAGTCTCGCTTTAATTCCATGACTTTGTGACATCACACTACATCACCAGGTCACACATTTGCATCATTTATGCCTGTAGGAGTGAAGCTAACTGGAAGCTAAAACTGTGACAGGGCTGACCAGTGATACAGTGAGCTGACCATTCAGAGCAGACTGGGTATTTGGGGGTGATCTGTCTTTTTTTTGAGCATCAAAATACTTTTTACTCCCTAATATCGGTATTGGCTCCAGTGTAATGAGTTCCTAAGAAATGATTCAATATACTGCTGGGGCTACGCAACATCGTACCAATAACTATTTTTGTAATGCCTAAAATAGAGGAACTCCTAAAGGTTAATGGAGTGAGGTGGTAAACAGATCTAACCTTCAGCACAGGATGACACAGAGGCAGGATGCAAATGGGACAATCTCTCTTGACATTGAGGTTAATTACTGCGATACAACCTTCAACACCAACGCAGAAGAAGACGGCAGGGTACTAGGATAATAATACAATTTCAATATAAAAAGGCGGAAAAGTGAAACGTTTTCCATAAATTACATCAAGCCTTTTCAGAGTGTTGCATCATAGAATTCCTCAGAGAAAACTTGGTTAAACAGAGGATCTGGTGTTTCTGATCTGAAATATAGAAGAATGTAACAAAAAGGCAGCTCAACAGTTAGGCTATAGTTACAGTGACAATCATTGACAAACCTCCCGAGGCTTAAAGTCTCTGTATATGCCCGAACATTATGGCTGCTTTAAGTAGAATTAAATGCACAGGGATGCACTTTTGCATATGACACTGAGTCCACGAGAAATTCAGGTTCGTAAGTGGCCATATTGGGTGTCCAGCCGTATCTTTTCTGTAGTATTCACGGCCACAAGGAGATCCATCATAGGTTATGGGGAAACTGGAGACAGCGAGGGTCAATACGATTATACAAGGTCACAGAAACATTTCCTCAGAGTTTAAGGCAGAGCTGATTAAGTCATAAAATATAACTCCAGCAGATTGTTCATCCAAAAATCCTCCAGACCTTCTGTTACATCTCATTTCGAAGGTGCTCTGCTGGGTTAAATCTGGCAGCTGTGCAGACCACTAGATAAAAATAAAAGTTAATGTCATGGTTACATAGAGCATTTTCCTGCTGTAAGGAGCGCTTTTAAAATGAGGGAGCTGGGACTAAGACGAGGTGCAACTGGTCAGCAACGATGTTATCAACGGCCATACGTTCTGTCCTCGCTTTTAAACCACAAACACCACCATCCCATAACACAACACGGGACAGGTTGCCATGTTGCTTATGCCAAACGTTGAACCTTAAATTTCCACGTAACTGCTAAAACTGAGATTTGCCACATCAGATAATATTTTAACACAATTCTGTCATCATGTTTTGGTGATCAGATGCTCACTGTAGCTTCATCATCTTGTTCCAGTGCGTTACTAGTTGAACCCAGTAACCAAGTTATGAGTTCAGTAATGATTTTCTTCACTACTTGTAGTATAAGTGCTTAATTGCACTCTTCTTAAGAAACTCTGTAAGCAAAACTACCAGGAGCAGAACATCACTGTGATGCTGGAACCACCAGCTCAGCCTCAAACAACCAAACTATATATATTGAGGATGGTATTTCTTTTCATTTTCACTGACAAAAACTATAAAACATGATGATGATGTGATTTTGCTGGGGTCTGTACCAAAGAAGCTTATTCCCTTATGTCCAGAGAAAATATTTTTGTTTTTGGCTGGGGCATCTCTGTAGCACCACAACGCGTTATTATTAATTTAGAATTCATTTTAATATTGAACACAGAAAATGTTCAGCCCTAGCTTATTTGAATAATAACTTAGCTAATATTCCCTCTCGCAGACCAAAAAAAAAGGTAGGAGGACGGGTAATTTCTCATCTGCAGCCTCGCGACTGTCCACTGCAGAGGAGCCTCTTCCTGACGGCAAGAGTGAGCTCACAATAGGAAACGATGTGTGACCTGTCTCTCTGACAACCACTAACTGCATTGTTCCTCAAACGGGATAAAAGCAGCACTAACTCTGTTGTTTTTTCCTGCTTTGTGTGTTGCACTACGCTAGAGATAAGGAAAAGGAGATGAGCTAGAGATGTGTCTCACAGGCTAAAGCAAAAAAAAAAAAAGGCAGAATGACGTAAAAAAGAGAGAAACGACCGTGAAACAAAACTTACAGTATCGGCGCTCAAAGTCTGGACTGCAGCCAGCCTTTTTACAGGATGTTTCTGTCGTATCAGGGGGACGGTGCTGTTTTATGTGAAGCTTTCATACTGTTTACCACCACTGTCATTGGAATGGTTCCCCAGGAGATTTGTTGTGGCATGTGGTGGAGAGGAGCGATATTTCACATCACAAAGTGTCGAAGAGGGAAAGACACTAAGCTCTGTCTTTCCCTGCCTTTCCTGCTTTGATGGAAATGAGGGCACATTTGGCGTTTTTTTAATCCTTTCAGGCAGCGGGGGGTACATGAGGAGAGTTGAGGAATTGATCAGAGTGTGATAATCCATAACAAAGTCAGAGTCTTTCAGGCCAGCAAAGCACATGTGGATCGACCTCTCTCCGTGGGGAAGGGCCTCCTGAAGCTCCTTTTCCTGCTCTGCCCTCAATCCGATAAAGCTCTCCAGGGAACACACTGAGGTTCTCCTGACTTGGAATTGAGTCAGAGATCCATGGAAGAATCCAACTTCCTTTTTTAAGATATCAGAGCGCGCAGAGTGAAGTCCATAGCATCATCATGAGAGAGAACGGAAGCGACATTCCGCATCCACAGCGAGGTCATGCTTGTGTCGCACCCATTTAAGACCAAGACTGCAACCCAGCTGTCACGCTCTACACTAAACAGCCTTATGAAAAGAAGGGCGAGAGAGGCTACAAAGTATGGCAATAAAGTAAATAGACCTGGTTCAGAAGATAAAAGTAACCTTAAGCAGCAGTTAGCAGTGTGTGTACTGCAACACAGAGCGGTTTGAAGCAGACAGTGCTCTAGTTAAAATTCAAATTTACTCACTTTGTATTGTCTACATTATTACTGAAGTGACCTACATCCATGCTAAAGCTGCCTTTTTTATATCCCTCCTCTTCTAGATAACTTTACACGAGACACACATAATTCTATTGTGATTTTGTTAAATACTTGATGGAAACATTTGCACAGAAGTTCTAAATAAAAGGGGAAACCTACTCAAATTCAACGAGGTATCTTTTATATGTTGAGAATTTAATTCATAATATAATGAGAAATAGGCCTTTTCCTCCCCTGGACTGCTCTCCCTCCACACCTGCACTGCATCTCCTTCGTTAGCCCAGCCCTGTTCCCATTGTTCTTTCCAGCCTATCAGCACCCTCCCTGCTCTCTCTCACCTGTGTTTCCCCGCCTCACTCCACCTGCACCTCACCCCGAGTCTAGTCTGTATTTAAGTCCAGTCTTTGTCGAGTCATCTGTTTCGTGAATAAAACTTCATTCACTGATAATCCTGTCTGCCATCTCCTGCATTTAGGTCCATCTTTTATCAGCGTGACAATATGGATATGAAGAGACCTTTATCAGAATATGAGATTTTGGTCAAATCGCACAGCCCTACATGAAGATTGTTGTGGTAATTTATTTTTTTACATTTGCAGGATGTGTTTACTGTAGCCTTGCTTAGCGCAAAGACTGTAAGTCAGAGTTAAGGTGGATATAAGCTCAACCCAAAATTGTGTTATGTGTTGTCCACCACAACAATATTGTTGCATAATTCATTTTATAGGAGGAAGTGACAGGCAGAAGAAGCTGTTGATAAACAGATCAATACACAGGGCATTGTAAATCAAAGGTTACGTTTGCAGGCAGATCACATGTAGCTATTTCCTGTCGTCTGGCTTTGAGAACGTATCTGTCTTTGGTTGAACTTCTTCAATCTGTTAATTCTGTTTGTTGAGAGCACAACTTCTCTTATAGTAGTTTCCAACACAGAGGTGATAGTTTTTATGTTTTTTATGTCAACATTTTATTATGCTTGCTGTATGCTGAGACAACTTTTCTTAACCTTGTGCTGCTTGTTTCACAACATCCTTGTCCTTGTCAATAACTGATGCTATTCTTACCATAGCTTAAAGAGACTACGAGTCACATTTCAAAGTAAAAGTGTCTTTCTGCGACTTGAAAATATGCTGGTGTACAAATCCACGGCTCAACGGAACTGAAGTGAGGATAACGGAGAGTTTGGATGCAGATGAACCGCAATCAGTTTTGCGTTGCTTTAACAGACCGTCTTTTAATTAGTGAGAATGTGGAGGTCACATTCTTGTCTCTGTGGAATCAATGCTATGCATGATCATCTTACAGCCGCCAGCTTAAATACGATCAGACACCTGCTGCCTTATATTGCACCCTAAACCTGCCGTACAGCTTTGATGGCTTTGCAGGATGAGATTCACGCAATGACATAAAACGACGATAAATCCAAATGCCACGCCGCGGTGACACAGACTGCAGTGACCTAAAAACAACATCTAGCATGAATCCAATTCCCAACATCTCTGTGTTGCCAGAATATTTATGTCAAAAAAAAAGTTTCACTCCTGAAAAAGAAAACTTTCTATCGGTGTGTCAGTCACAGAGTCAGGTTTCCATTTTTATGACTTCAACTCCGATGAGAAAAATATACGACGCATCAGAAAAAAGTACAGCCAGCATGAGCATGACTCGGCTGATTGATGAGACAAGATTCATGACTCCAGATGTGATATGAACACAGTCAAAAGCATATGTGAGCGTCAGCTTTCCATTACCATAAATCCTATTAAGGCAATTCTTTGAGGAATAATACTTAAAGAGTCTCTGGGATCCAAAGCCACTGACAAGTCAATGCTGTCATTTATGAACGATGTGATGGAAATGCATTTAATAACATCTAATCTGATTATTTTTAGTGTTTTGACTGTGACTGCAGCTCGTTTTCCTGATAAACTGCTTTTAGCTCTGATTGTTACTGCAGGACAGACATCTCCCCCATCGTGGTGATATGCTTTATCAAGGAGGACGACAGGCTATTTCCCATTTCTGGACTCCCACTGTATGACCTTGAACTAACCCATCCTGTACATTTAAGCATGCAGTGTATGCATCATTCCCAGGGAGAGAAAAAAAAACAAAAACCCACCTGTCTTGTAGTGTGTATTCTGTGTTTTCAGGCGAAATCTGTCCAGTCACAGGGTGCCGAAAGGATGTTGCCCTAAGGTTGTGGCTGCAGGACAGAAGAGGGAGGATGGAGAGAAATCAAAATTAGTGTCAAGTCTTTAATCACACTCCTTCCTGATCGTGTCTTTCTAGACGCCATGTATGCTACAAAATGTTGCTGAAAAATGTTTACGCCTCAGTCGACTGTAAAAGAATCTATGGCAGCACTGCGGCCATGTGGGGAACCACAGCTCATATTCTTTAACACAAAGCGTAGGGCTCAGCACTCTGATTTAGCCAGCTCACCAGGTTTTATTGATTTCAGTTAGATGGGGCCATTCATTGCTTTAACTAGAGCATGAATGCATGTTATTGTCAAAGGATAGAATAAGAAACAGATAAGTGGCTGCCGGTGCCGCTGCTGACGGGATTGAAATATTGGGCCGTGACTCCATTTCTCTATGTTGTCATCTTTTGAAAATGTATATGCAACGATGCAAAGACAGGATTTGAGTTATTTTGTTTACAATCTTGCGACAAAATAAACAAAAATCACAGAAAATATCCAGTGAACACACACTGTTTCGCAGTATTGAAGGAAAGATCAACAGCCCTGGTTTGACTCACTGAAGCATCCTATTGATTTACTTCTTCTCATGTTTCTTGTGGCCTAAAAAAAGAGACTCCATTTTTAATTACCGATGTATTTATTACCATGCCCAACCTTATCATCAAACCTTTCACGGCAGATTAAGCTTCTGTCAATGTATTTAGCATTCCATTTAATTTAGTTTCTCTCACAAGTTGCTGCAAACTTTATGACTGAAACAAAGGTGCACAACGATCCACGATTGCTTTGCTTCCTCTGATACTCAGCGCTTGAGTTCTGTAGAGACATTACACAGTGAAATGTTATGGCAGAATGTAAAGCATCAGTAACTCCTCTCTAATTACACATATAATATTTTATAATATCCAATGCTCTGTGTGTTTTCTCTAGCTATATTGAGGAGATACGTCTTCTTCTTATGAGCTTGATTACAACAGATTTATAAAGTTCTATAATCTTGTGCACTGACAGAGATGTGGACTCTGACTTATGTCGACTCAAGTCAATTGAGTCAAATTGACTAAATTTGACCTGACTTGGAAGTTAAAAACTCAAGACTTTACTTGACTTGAGACATGATGAGTTGAACGACTTGATTTTATGTTTTAAGTTTATTTTAAACATTTGTTCTTAGTCTGGCTGTTTGAAAGTGACGGGGAGGAAATATTTTATACTAGTTTTTTTGTTTGATTACATTTATTTAACTGAATATCAATTATAATACAAATGAAATTCATTGCTATACTTTTTGAACAAAAGGAATTCATTCAATTATTACTCGACAGGTACTGATTTCTTTATCTTGTCTCTTTATGAAGATCGACAACTGCAGATGAGACTGCAGTATCTTGACTTGAGTCACATGTCTGTGTACTGTACTGCAATATTATGCTTTCATGTCCGGCTTTTGTTAGTAGTGTTTTTTATTCCCCCCAGCCCTGTCTTATCTTCTCCCATCACCATCACACACAGTCTATTACAGTAGAAAACACATAACATCCTTCAACAGCAGCTGTGAAATACTGTGCAGTAAAACCGTAGAGTAAACACTGCTGTGCAGACCAAAATCCATATGCTTCTTTCTCATAAACACACACACGGAATCAGATAAACAGATAGCTAACACAAACATGTTTACATCCTGAATGAAAGTGTACCGAGGGTAAATAAATGACTATATATTCAACAGTGAGGGGTGAATCCCCTGAAGGACAGCGGCAAAAGTTCACTACTATACAGGTGCAGAATGAAACAAACAGAAAGTGGAGGCTCACTGCATCATCATGCAGCAAAGGGAGGGGGAGCCAAAGTGAGCAGGGTGGAAAGATTTATGAGTTGACATTTGAGAAAAGTTCAGAGGGTGTATTGAACGGGAGTAACACTGAGCGATTCTGCACACACAAACGGCATGACATCGAGTATAAACAACACGTAAAACCTACACATGTACTCGTGAGAAAACAGCTCGTGATCACGTATGTACGAACACACACACACACACACATTCGCAGGCTTGTCCCTGATAAAACCTCATAATTTGCCGAGCTGCACTGGGCCACATACAGCACTGCACCAGCATCCCCTTTTAATTAGGAACCTGCATTCTTTGAGGCTTTTGTCTTAGCCGCATTACTTCTGAACTATTTGTCACGGAATTTGCTGCATCCCCCGGTAAGTGTACACTGCAGCACAGTAGGGCTATTTGTTTGCGGAAAACTAGCTTCCATCAACGTTTGTGACAATATTGTCCCAGAGGGGAGAATGAACTCCTGCTGCAGAAGAGCTGTGGCACACTGCCGTCTACAGTAGACTGTGTGCTGGGGAAAACAGCTTTGCTGTCAGTGCCAGTGAGATGTAGTTACTCAAATTTAGTGTCACAAATATGATTCTGTGTAGTGACTTGACATAAATCATAGATTGTAAAAAATCATTCAAGATGAAAGCAAAACCACTTCGATGTCCTCTCTGCTTCTTTTTGAATAGATTACATTGATTTGAGTGCAGTCGACCTTCAACTGAATCGTTTACAATCACAGCAGTTCTAATCAATGACTAGTCAAAAACACCTTTAGAGTACAGTAGAGGCAGTAATACCAAGTTATTACTTATCTCAACCTCAACCTCATAGGATGCTTATTTGTTATTGATAAAAATACATTGAAAGGAAATCAATAGACAGAGTTCTTCAGGTCATTTAGCTTCATTTTCATTAAGTAACTGACTTCATCATGATCAAGTGTGATCATAGTAAAGCTATTTATCTACACGAACAGCTACTTAGGTTTCACTCTAGTTTATTACTGCTGATTGCTGTTAATGCAGTTGCTTGTTTCTTTTATGAGCACATTTTATGATATTTGTTGAGTTCGTTATTTTTTTTTATGTGGCACTTAGTATGCTGCTGTTTTAGCCAGGGCTCTCTTGTAAAAGAGATCTGAACACCAATCTGAATATTCCTGGTAAAATAAAGGTACCACAATAAAAAATAAATGGAATTGTAAAGCCTTTATCTTAATCCAATTTCTTATAAAACAGCAACCACTGGAGACAAAGAAGGCTAATACAGCAACAAACAAAAAAAAACTGTAAGGCACAAGTTGTTGTTTTTTTTTTAAATATTTGTTCACTGGGAGCAAAGACTGACACTGCCTCACACCATCAGCATGTTACAGGGCCCCATAACACTAACCATCAGGTCATATAGAGTTCCAGCTTCCATTAGGCCAGATAAAGACGAGAAAGAATGACTGGCATCTCAATGTACAGTGTTTACATGGAAGCAGAAGTGATATCACAATGCCAACAAAACCGATCCTAGCTGAGAAAAGAAGAGTGTCTGTTATGGCTTGAAATTAACAGTTCACGGCAGCAAATAAAGGACTTTCTATAAACTGAGTTGAGGTAAAGAAGGCAAACATGATTGTGAATGGTGAGTAACCTAAGAATAGAACAGCAACCTGGTTTTGATTTCGGCCAAAGCTTCTTCTAGAAAACAGCACCACTGCAGCTCAAATCAGGTCTCTCAATGCTGCAACAACTGGAGCCCTGGCATGCCACACCAGGTTTTTTTCAGCAAAAACAAGAGGCTCAGAGTAATCCCCGTCCAACACGAGGGCTCAGTCTTGGCAGCAGGGGCAGCAAGGGGCACGGCTCTGTGGTTTGAACACCTCTCCCTCTCTTTCTCACACCAATAGAAAACACACAAAGGTTCCAATCCGCTCCTTAACAGACATCAAAGACGGGGATCACACCATCCGAAACTCTCCAAACTCCACCAGCACAGATCTCTCTGCCTCTGTTTCCTGCTCACTCCGCCTCTGCCGTATCATGCACACAGCGGAGACAGTCTCACCTGCTGTGAGAATCATCGTGAATCAGCTGCCAGACTCGCTGTGGTGCTGCAGGGTCATGGAAATCCTCTCAGAACAGTCGAGGCAGGTGGGAAGATGCAGAGAGAGGGTGTCGGGCGTCCGCACAGAGCAGAGCAGAGTGGAGGAATCCGGATGAGAGCAGGAGGGGGAGCTCTCTATCTCCGCTTTCTCCCGCTCGAGCGTGCTTGTCTGAGAGTTTCACCCCACACTTGCTGAATGGATGGTAGAGATGTTACTCCCTCCCATCAGGGGAATACCTCAGTCCCTTATCAGATCCTCCTCCCTTTTCCATTTTCTACATCTCTGTATCCACCTCTCGCTTCCTCCTTCCCAGAATGGAACTGGGCTTTTTTTTTTCCCCCTTTCAAGGAAATACTAAGTTATGTAGCTGCTGTTCAGTCAGAAAAGTCTTCTATTACTCAGTTCGATTATCAGTTATTGGTGTCACACACACCCTGGCAGCATTGGAGCTAAAGTAATAAAAATGATAATTCACGTCAGCTTCCTGCTGTGCCTTCTTACTTTATAAACAACACGCTACATTGATGATGAACACAAGGCAAACAGCGTGTTGAGTATCTAAACCAGAATTCAGAAATGTATCTAATAATGTAAAACAGATAACTTGTCGACCTTCTCGGGCCCCTTCAAGGTCACCTCAGGTTCATCTGTGTCTACTTTTTTAAGCACTGGTTTAACAGTAACATTGACCTCCAACCTTCGCTAAGAGGGAACTGAAACTAATCCTGAGGAATGCAGCCCAGAGGAGCAGGTGGTACCAACGTACTGTTAGGCCCGCTGTAAATATTGTATCAGATAGACAGCAAGGATTTAGGAAGCTGAAAGAGCATCTACTGTGGGGAAGTTTGCTGTTTTATCCACACACTTTTCATTTAGAAGCATTTTCAATTCCATGGCACCTCTCTTTAATTTAAATACATTCAGACAATGTGATTCCGTTAAGTTCCAGCCCACAGAGACGTACGGAAACAAGAGCTCTCGTGGCAAGCGATAATCTTCACTGCTGTGAACATGAGCAAGAAGAGCCTCTTGTTTTCCTCCATGTCGCCTTAGTAATATGCATCACAGTGTGGTGTGTCACAATCTGGTGTCTGAAAACTCAAGGAGCAGGATGAATCATGAGGGTCTGAGAGCCAGTGAGAGCACCTGTTACTCCTGTGCAACTGAACATGAGATTAAAATTCTATCTGCATTGTGACAGCAGCGTTTCTTTTCCCATGGGCCACTGTTGCCATCTTTATACATTAATACATTTTTAATCTTAGGTTAGCTTCCTTGGGTAGTCAACCAATGTTGTTTTAATCATCAAGTGATGTTATGGACATGTGGTGTTGAGATTCATGTCAGAGCAATGGTGGGTAACAGCGGCGGCAGCAGTGGTGAGCTAATAAGCAACTGCTGTCTTACGACAACAACACTGAGGAGACACGCTGCCTGTGTGTGATGATGTTAAAGTCCATCACGATGTTTCACTGTAGATATAACCATATGCCAATTCAGCAGACATCGCCCAACCCTAATCTACATTTAAAAAAAATAAACATGAAGTCTCTTTTGCAAAGTTATTCTATTCATGTTGAATCCAAGTGAATAAATTAAATAACTTAAGTTAAGTCTTACATTTAATTAAACAAAATTAATCCAGACTTATACATCAACATTATGTGTTTATTCAGTTATTACAGTTGAGGGGAACTATAACATAAATATAATGTGTTTTTTCAAAGTGTTTATTATTCAAGTATTATACATAACAGTAAATCATTTCAAATTGGTAATTGTGTCTCCTGTAATAAATTACATATCCAGTTAATAAATTCTCTACATTTAACTCCACAATGTGATAGAATTAGATGTAATACTTAAGATACTTAAAGTCAGTGCTTTATGAACAATGAGCACTACTCTGATATATTTAGAATGTATGAAAAAATAGTAAACGGCTTAAATAATGACAGTAAGTACTTTATTAAAGAAAAGAGGAAACAAAACATTAGGCCAGGCTGGAATGAATATGTATATGAGCTTCATACAGAGGCTAAGAGGCCGTGCACAGCTGGAAAAATAAGGCATGACCCAGAGTTTGAACAAAAGAAAAAGGCAAATGCCAAGTTTAAATATGCTTTAAGTTTTATCAAAAGAAATGAGCAGATGATGAGGGCAAATTCCATGGCTAGAAAAACGCAGCAGAATGATGTCTATGAGTTCCAGAAAGAAGTTAATGTTTCCAACAACAATAAGATGCCTCTGCCATGTAGCATTGATGGGATCTCTGGGGATGAGAATATCACTGAGCTGTGGAGATCACATTTTTAGGGGAATTTTTAGCTGTGTCATGAGTGCTGAGTTTAAGGTTGGTGGTGTGGTTAATAATGATGGTGTTGTTATTAGGCCAAATGAAGTGTATTGTGCAATTGGGAAATTGGCTGTGAACAAAGCATGGGGTCCTGACAAAATAACAGCCGAACACCTGAAATATGCAAGCCACAGACTCTCAGTGTTACTTGCTATGTGTTTCTCTGGATTGTTGTTTTGTGGCATATTACCTTACTCTATGCTATCTGTACTGCTAGCACCAGTCATCAAAGACAAAACCTGCAAAGCATCAAGCATAGATAACTACAGACCAATTGCTATAGCTAGTATACTATCTAAAGTGTTAGAACGGATCTTGCTTGATAGGCCTTAAAGAATATACTATAACAACTGACAACCAATTTGGATTCAAAAAGTTTTCAAACCCATTCCCTGCTACCAATGGGATCAGACAAGGTGGAATATTGTCACCTGTCCTTTTTCACCTGTATATGGATGGTCTGTCTAGAGAATTAGAAGAGTGTAAGACTGGATGTATGCTGATGATTTAATCATTATGTCACCATAGAGTGCTGGCTAACAGCAATTGCTCAGAGTTTGTACGAAGTATGGTTTGCTGTTTGACATCAAATCTTATCCCAAAAAGAGTGTTATCATAATAGCCAGAACTAAGGAGGATCAGAAGCTAAAGTTTGCCTCCTTCTACTTGTCTGAGCAAAAACTAGATATTATAACTAAAGTAAAATACTTAGGGCATATCATCAGAAACAATGCAACAATGAATAAGGTGGCTTATAATGATGCTCTTAGAATCTTGTTAAAGTGCCCAAGGTGGGAAAGTGCTAGCAAGATGTTTGTGAAGTGTAATGTTCCCACTTTTCAGGCATTACTTTTTATGTATAAATTTATGTGTCGGCTGATTGAGTCAAGGAATGGGATAATAATGTCTTTGGCTGACGCTACCCAAAGTGAGACAATATATTCCTCCAGCTTTTGGAAATATCAGAAACAACATGTGTTTGTTTTTTAACCATTGAGGACACTTCTATTTATGTGTAATGCTATGTTTGTCTGTATATTGTACGTGTCTTCTATATCTGGACCCCGAGTCTGTCAATAAAGATAATATAATATATAATATTTATGAAGATATTTCTTTGTACAATGTGAATTCAATAAAAATCATTTATCAGCCTTTTCAAAAAATATTTTCTATTTACTTCAATTTGACAGATTTTTATTCAACATTTAACAAAAAATGTACAAAAATGATCGATTGGCACATTTAATGATATATTATGATAAATAATGTCTGAATGCTGAAATGTAACAACCGACCACTTAAAACCTCTATAACTACAATGCCACTCAGTAGAGCACATAACTCTGCCAAGACCCACCAGCCACTTTAAATTCAATCAAGCCAAATGCAATATCAAATAAAGCCTATTTAAACCAACCATCTGCATTTTTAGTTGGATATACATCAAATAATACTCACTCTTAGATATCAGCCACCTGAATATGCCTGATATTATCAAGATTCATGAATTGCCTTTATCCAGATCCAGATATTCCAAGTTTGGTGAAAAACATAACATTCTTGGCGGAGGTAATAGCTCCCTCCACAGTCACACTCCAAGATGTACAGTATAGAATAAACTATTATATCTTTTATGCAATAAACTCTGTTTTTAAAAAATAGATATAAAAAAAGGCAATAATATCTAATTTTCCGCATGAAGAACACTTCGTATGTCATATTTCTGTGACATTAATGTGACACGAACACAACTCTTTCATCCTGCACAACCCTATTTAAAAGAAACATTAAGGTCCATACTGAGTTGACGATTAAGGCATCCACTGACTGTTCAAGTGTGCAGCTGAACACAAACTCATCTCATAAACCATCATAGTGTAATGAATGTCATATACTGTAGTCGCCTTACATTGTATCTCTGAGCGAAGTGAAATACAAAATCAATGTTGTGCAGCTAATCACCAGAGAACACACAACGGGAATCGTTTGTTTTGAGCTGGACTGCTGACTTCGTTCTCAGACCCAATTCAATTAGGTGTAACAAATGCATCATTAATATCAGCAAGCTCTTAGCGAGCAGATGACATGTGTCTGCAGATTTCAAAGAATGATACAAAGCTAATCAATGAGGAGCTGCAGATATAACCACGTGAGGTCAAATGAGGTTACATGAACCACGGCTGAACTCACATTTCTGTGTGTACAATACCCCATCCAGCCAGTGTGGATGTGAGACGGGATGTGACATCGTGGCAGAAAGATATCATGAACCTCCAGAAACATCCTGTAGCATCCCAGCACCCAGCGGGCAAAATTAATTAAGCTTTAATAGGAGGGGTTTGTGCGCAGTATCTAGACACAGGGAGCCATTAAGGAGATAACATTCTGCAGCAGGATTTGCACATGTTGACTGACCTTTATCACTTTCATAGCAGAGCACTGCAGCAGCAGCCTCCCTCAACTTCACTTCCCTGACATTTGTGCAGAAATCATCCAGGCAGTCTCTACTAAAGAGTTACTGGGAGATTCCACAAATGAGGGAATCCAACCAAGCACACACTGACTGACTGGCGTTTCCTTGTCATTGCACTCATTTACTACTATCACCATCATCATCCTATATTGTTTGTAACTGCAGAAACTCCACACTGAGTTGGCAGTATGACACACTTAATACGACCCCACTGGAGAGCAGTTGTGCCCCTCTACACACGCGTGTGCAGTGATTTAAAATAGCATCAATGAAAAACCCTCCTCCTCCTCCTGAGCTTTGCTTTTATGGAGCCGGTAGCCATCCAGCAAACCACTCGAGCAGCACTGCGCAAAGAGCAGTAAAGACAAGCTCAAACAGGCCCAGTGGAGAGCAGAAACAGGTGCAAGGACTTGCCAGGGTCTGTAACCCTGTCAAACAGAGGGTTTGGCAGAAATTGAATGAGCCCATCACCTTATTAACATTCAGCACACACTCTGGTCTGACACAGCACATTTCACTGCAGTCACAATAGTCCTTTAGGCCATGTTGCTCCAAAACATAAGCAAGGCAACAGCTAATTGTATTGCAGTGAATGCAAGAAGGCCTCTGTTGGGCCAGTAACAAAGAATTAAGACCCAAAGAAACACTTCTCTCCATGCACAGAAAACAAATCTGAAAAAGAACCACCTCGCTGAATGAAAATGTAGGGAACTAAAACCTCTTGCAAAAAATAGATGTTGCACACTAGTTATATCTCATCTCATGCTTAACTGGTAATGATATTTTTCAAACTCTAATGGGAGAGCAAAAAAAATACTTTGGTAATGTGGATTGAAGGTAAAGGTAACTCCAAAACGACATACAGCTGCTCACTATAGCCTATTCTTTGCTGTAGCCATCGTTAGCCGTCGAGCTAGGTAACTGAAGGGAATCTTCTCGCACCGCAACCCTAGATGATGGAGGGAGTTACCCCCAGCAACATGGCTTAGGCCTCCCAGTGAACATTTCTGCACCCCAGACTGGGACTGATTACAATCTCCGAGACTGTCAGATGCCAAATTAAAAACAATGGATAGAGTGCGAAGGGGATTTACAACAGCTCTGACCATGACTACGACTCTGAGGACAAGAGGGAACGGCAGGCAGGGACACGGGAATCATGCAGCGGCACAGAAGCAAGAGAGTCTGGCATCAGCCGCGGGCGAAGGTGGCATGTACAGTCTGAGTATTTTCACATCTTACTCTGTGAATTGATGATTTATCTCAAGCAAACCAAAGATGATTGTGGAAAGACAAACCGACAGATCGTTTTTTTAGTTTTCTTTATTTGCAAGGATTGAAGTGCGTTTTATAATGAGTTCCCATGGTTCGCTTTAAGCTTGTCTTAGTTCAGTAAAAGAGGGCATGAATACAGCTGTTGTTAATTTGTTTTATTTTAGTAGGAAAGTAGGTGTAAAAATACTTTCTTGAAATTTGGGGATTTTATTTTATTTTTAAGTTTACTTATTAGACTAATTAGACTACTGCCTCTTGTGGTACTCAGTGGTATAACATGACAGGATCGTTCAGGGCTAACTGGTTAGAATGATAACTTCAGCAGACATCTCAGTAACACAGCACATACATGTTTTTGACAATAAAGTCAACACTGTTGTTTCTTCAACTTCTGCTAACGTTTATTTCTTTGAATGTTTGAGACTGAGATTCTAGCCATATCTTAGAAATCCCCCCTTTAACTTTAACGTACAAACACAGGCTTTACAAAGAGCCAGAAAGCCATATTCATATCCTGTGCACAAGAAGCTTTGCTATTTGTGGCCTTTCTTAAAGCCTGTTATGAAGTGAAACTGATCCAGTAACTGCCTTCAGCAGAGAGAAAATGGCCTTAGTGAGACATGGATACCTACAGGACTGTGAGCACATCAGCACTTCCTCTGCTCCATTGGCACAAATTTAAGCTGACTGATAAATATTTATAAAGGCTGATCTGACGCAACTCATCAAAGAAATTGTGGTTTTATAATGCCTCCGACCACGACAATAAAAATTGACTTCCAAGAGCATTAATCTTCAGGGATCAGTAGCGACAGCGATGTGCTGCGACAAAAGAAAAAAAGTTAGGAAGTTTTCTGGAGCGAGCATTACTCTGGGAATAAATCAATGAAGGGTCCCTGTAGCTTTAAGTCAATATTTAATACCACAGATTTATCCTGCACCTCACTTGCTGAATAATGATGACCTAGAGCCACAAGGAGTCCATTTATTTCATCTCTTCATTCGTGCTAACAAGAACTGTCTGAATCTTCAGTGTGTGACAGTGTTTTTTAAAATTAGGTCATTTTCAAGGACAACTTCACTGGTTTTCAACCCAGGCATTTCTTAAATGTACACGCATTTATTCATGTGCATACACAACCTGTAAATAGCTTTAATTTAGAGAAAACTGTCTTGGGCAGCTTCTGTTTGCTGCAATGTCTGGCTATCACCACTGTGCGTTCATGTGGTGACGTAGATTGGAGGGAGGAGACTGCCAACTGCAAAACGGGCAAGAAGTCAGTAGAAACGACGACAACCGCTTACAGCAGCTTTAAGGTGACCTGGGCAACATTTCCAGTTGTTTGTGGTGCCAAAACCGGAAGACAGAAACAGGCCATGTCACGGCCACATCAGCTACGAACAAACAGAAGAAAACAGAATTGGCCTCAGAACTGGCTCAGATCTGGCAAAAAGCAGTGGACCGCCCAAGTGCCATCATTCCACCCAGTAAGTGGGCCAGATGAACATGGTAGATATCTTGGTGTTGAAAAAGTAGAGAAAACCTTCAAACACAACAAGCTATCTTAAAGGTTCCATTATTTAACTTACTTTTTGAGGCCAAAGAGAAATATAATCATAAAACCCAATACAAATTCTCACAGTGAATATCTATACACCAGGCGAAGTGAGGGAGTGTGATACTTACTGATAAATACTTGATACTGATAAAAACAATGTACAATTATCTTATACATACAAATCCTGTCTTGTGTTATTTTAAACATCGCAGCAGCAGCAGCATACAGTAGCTGGTTTGAGACTTCTGACATATGATCTTACTTGGCATATCTCTTCTTTGGGTACTTTCACGCTACGGGAGGGAAGATTTTGCAAAGCAAATTATCTTTTGCCAAGAAAAAAAAAAAACACACAATCAGCAAAAGCATCACATCCTTGACAGTGCAAAAGAGATGAGGGATAGTCTGCATCAGGGTAGCTGTTAGTCTCAGCTGTAGCCTTTACTTGCATACCTATGTTATTAGTGGAGCTCGAGTAATATAACTCAAAGTAACTGATGCAATTTTCTGATAAACAGACCATCTTAAAATGTTTAATCAGTAAGATAAAGGGATGAGCTGACAGAAAACAAATCTTCTTCTCGCCATCTCTGAAACAAATGAAATGAGAATAGCCAATATCTGTTTTCTCTCCTGTCACAGTCTTTCGTCCCACTGCGATCAGCACATCAATCGTGAAGGTTCAAAGGCACTTTGCTTCGTTTCACACACACACACACACACACACACACACACAACACACACACTACATATACACACTACAGACACACCTCCAAAGCACTGACTCACTGACTTTATCATCAAAGGTCTGAGCCAATCTCAGATCAGCTTAAGAACAACATGAGCCACTTTCCTCTGGAAATCACAGGTTAATAAAGTAACATGGTGAACTTCGACCTCCATTCTCCAGAGGCTCAGTGGCTGCAGTGCATAGCTTTCAGCCACTGTAGGTGAGAAGGAGACGTAAAGGAATTTGACCATGAAAGACGAAGTATAGACAGGTCATCGCAGTGTACACGACCACAAAGTGAAAACAAGGTGTCAGCACTCAGCAGGACAACAGAAACAGCTGCACGTCCTCTACGTCATTGCACACTGGATCTATTAAGCTGCAGTGCTGCTTTACACAAAGCAAGCATTAGCACCATTACTGTGCTGTGCACAAAACAGCCAGGACTCACCCACAGTTTTAGTCTAAACAGCATTCCTCAAATCCTTTTCAAAAACATTGTCTGAACAAGATGCGAAAGTCATTTAGGGAACGGCAGATGCAGTTTTTTATTCAAAATCCCCTTTTCTGCAATAACTGGAACAATGACTGAATAACAATGTTAAAAAAACAGCCCAAAAAACCCACAAATATCAAGGATAACATTTTAATCATGTAGTACTATAAAGCTCGAATCATATTGCATGGTTTTCCTTGTTTGTATGGCACACTGTGGGCGGCAATGAAATACCCCAAATCAAACCTAATGCATGCGTGTCTCATCGGTTTAAAGGCTTATTTACTGTGGTAGCACTTTCTTTCCCAACAAATACGCTTGGCTGATGTAAGCACATTTGTGGTTTTAATGTCATCACACCAATTTACTTTCACAAGCGGTGATACCTAACAGGCTGTACTTGCTGAAAACATGAGGCTGCAAATTGGATTTGACAGCAAAGGCTTTGCTAATGGTAGATAGGAAGCGATACTAGTGAAAAGTAGAGAGGAGAATCCAGGGAAAGTAGCACATACAAATGAGGCATTTAAGGCAAAAAACATTTTGTTAATCGCCAGCTGTTGCCAAGTGGTTACCGTAGATATTTTGATACCTAAATACGTATCAACAAGGCAGTACAGTTGAAATGTTAAAAAGTAATCTGTGTTTTTGGATTGTGAAGTTGGTTTTAATTGCAATCATTTTGCCATGTTGAACCCAAAAGTTGAACTCCTCTGTTACCCTGGGGCGGCTACGGCTCAGATGGTAGAGCAGACGGCCATTAATCTGGAAGTCAGTGGTTTGATCCCTCAGTCCTGTGGTCCAAGTGTCCTGTGGGAAGATACTGGACCCAATATTGCTCCCGGAGGCTGTTGATTGGTGTGTGTGAACAGTTATTGATCCTTGCATGGTAGTCTTTTTCCACTAGTGTATGAGCGTGTGTGTGAATGCAGCGCTTTGAGTGGATGGAAAAACTAGAAATTCGCTATATAAATGCAGTCATTTAACCAATGCTGTGGTACTTGGTCGCTGTGCTCATCATTCTATCCCACAGATAATTCTATATAATCCTAGTTGTGGAGTGCATGGAGTGTCAAATTGCTCAAAGAAATGTAAAGCCTAACAATGTGTGCGTTCCATCATTGAACTGAAGACTGTAACCTGTCTCCACTAACCGATCATTGCAGCAGATGAGCATCGGCGAGCAAGCTGCAGCTATGTGAAGCTTTGGGGCTTTTCCACCGACACTTTGGCCGTGCCCAGTCAAACCAAGCCGCGTCAATTTGCATTTTCTGCCTCTGAGCAGTGATGTCTCAGGACTGTGGCCAACCCATGAAGCCCCCTTCTCTTGCTCAAACATGTTGGGAGTCTCAAATCATGTCCTGAAAGAAATGTGTTTTTTGGTTTAGTTTATCTCCAGTGTCCCTATTCGTGCAAGATGTCTCCTGTACTTTGTGCGTTAAGTTACTGTTGGTGAAAACTTTTCCTTATTTTCCTGCTTCATAATAAAAGTTTTTAAATAGCTAAATAATGGAGGAACTTTATTGTGAAGAGTTTATTGTTGGGGCCTTTTTTTCCATAGTGCTGCAGCGAGGAAACGTGTTTACAGCTGATCCTCTGACCAGAACACAAGCCAAGCACATTGTCAGTTAAAGAGACACCTTCAAGCAGGTAGACCTGTTGTAATGGCAGTGTAAATCCCTGTCGCGCTGGGCTGACATCCTGAATCAAACCGCGTAGAGCCAGGCCGACAGATGTAATGAAAAAACGCCACTAGTCGACTTAGTAGTCAGTCCAGGGAAGCAGACTGAGGTCTGGGTCCAAGCAAATTACTTCAGGTCAGGTAAAAGTAGCCAGTTTCGACGAAGGACATCGTCTGACTCTGTCTTTTGAATTGATAAACAGACTGAGGGAACCTGATGAGAATGATGCACAGATAGCAACTGCCAGCCGGCACAGCGGGCTGGATGATCAGCAGTGGTCCCTAATTAGAATGAATGTAATCAAATACATGTAATTATGTTCCATCTCTCAACCCAATATAATTGCTTGCCTTTTCTTTCCCACGCTGACTCAGATCTTCTCCTACTGACATTGTAGAAGATTTCCAGAATGTAATTTAATGTGTTATACGATGCCGTTATCTTCCTCAATCAGCCATTCAGATGGACTGAAACACAGTCCTCATCTGCCGATCTAATACGGTCTGCAATACACACAGCCAAAACCAAATGACCCTTTCAAATCGACCAAGTATGATACATCATGACTTTCTTTAACAACCTGAGACTGCACACTTGTGGCTGCCGAACTAAAGCATCTGCTTAAGTGTCCAACCCACACAGCAAAGCCAAACACAGCTAATCAGTTTGCTGTAGGATGTGAAGTGTGGGGGAATGTTAAAGCTAAAAAATGTCAGGCAGGAGAGCAAGGGCTCAGGAACTGCAAGCTCCAACTAAACAAAACAAAACCACCTTACTGTATAGCAATGACGGTGCACAACTGAATCTGGAATTATCTCAAATATTAGATAACGTCTCTTTGCTGACAACAATTTGACTTATATCTAAAAACAGTCTTTAAGGTGACCTAGGGAGAAAACATACCAATAAGGACCAGTGTTGAAGTGTGAAATGAAGGCAAATAGTGTAAGTTTCATCACAAGAGAAGAAGAGACTTCAAGTAGTTATTCATTTGAATTTGACCAACTCACCCTTGAAACTGTTCAGGGAGATCCACCCATGTGTAGGGAGGCTTAACTTGCTAATTGATCACCTCACTGTCAGCAGAATAAAAATTAAGAATATTAGAGAACTTGAGGTTCTGAACGATAACAAAGACATAATCAGGCAAGATGAAGAGATCCCTCCACTCCTTCTACTCAACCATCTGGGTAACTTATGAGCCGAGGCAGTGGAAACAGCAACAGAAAGATCTAATTCGTTCCAGATCAGAGACATCCTGTACACACCCAATATTTCCATTTGATTCTTACCAAAATATCACAGCACTGCAGTGTTCAAGAGCAGCAGATCACTATGGGACTGAGAGATTAACAAGAAAAAACAAGATCAAGTCAACAACGTCAGATTTTGTTGGGCTCTGATGTTTGCCACCACATGTTACATGATGTTATGAGGTGAAGAGGCAAAAACTACAAGAAAATGAGCCAAAGGACACCATTTTTAGTTGAAACGTTTACTTGATGTAAGTGTGACACATTTTCGTCATGGTTTGGGCTTTGGTTTAGTTATTTCCTGTTTTACTTTGTACTTACGCCCTCAGGTGTCTTTTGACTTCCTCTTTTTTTCCCGGCCCTGAACTGTGGTTTGCATCTAAGTCCATTAATTTGTTCAGTGTTTGTTGGTTTGTCTGTTTTCATCATTTGATTCCTGACCTTTTGTTGTTTGGATTTGAGACTTTGGTTATCAGCATCAAAGCTTGCTTTTTGTTCTTTTTACTTGTCTGAGTTCTGAATTTGGGTTCTCCTGTAATCGTGACAGTTTGCCAGGAATACTTTACAGCTTTGTCATCTTATCTAGGAGTGAGATGATTAATACATGGTGTCAAGTCCCCTCAAGTTATAAATGTAGCTCCAACAACCTTGTCATTGTTGTTTAAAGGCAGAGAGCTGTCATTAATAATCAGTCTGACTGGTAGTTGATGCATTTCTAAAATGAAAAACAATGTTTAATATCTAAACAAATCTTTTTTCAAAATCATTTTCTTATGTGCACGTTACGGTTTGAACCGTGTAGTTACACATTAATTATTTTAATAAAGAGGAATGTTCAATTAATGAGCCAAAACTCGTCAAAACATATCATATAATTTACAAGCATCTGGAATTGTCAAGTATATTTGTAAATAAGTTTTGTCCTCATCAATATAGTTTTGTCACACAGCAATCCTACCAATTCCCAACCATCATGATATCCATATCTACTCTGGAAAGTCATGTGACCTCCACTCACAATCTATGTTTACAGTGAGACAGTTTATTGAACATTCGCGTGAACACATGCGTTTACAGAGCCGGCTTTTCAGCTCATCCTATCAGATTAAATATGTTTCCCAGCCATTTCTCTGATGAGCAAACTTAGAAGAGAAGGCCGAGGAGAATTCTGGGATAAAATCCTCCATCACACTTGCACTTAACTGCATTCGCCATTGATATTCATACAAAGACACACTCACAAAGAGAACTTTCACACCATCCCCCTGTGATAACACTGATTCTGCATTCCTTACTGAGATGGTCCATCAGTGCACAGCCTCTTAGGTATTTTACTAAAAGATGTGTGTACATCCATGTGAAGTGCCTACTTATGCCGCTGTTTCAGGCTTTGAGAGGATTGATTGTGAGGCAGCTTGTTGTGTATTCTGCAGCACAGATGTCAGTCGGAGATGACACCTTCAGGATGACACAATAACTCACTTACAGTTGTATTTCAAAAAAAGTAAAACAAGGCAATAATGCAGAGTTGCAAAACATAAGTGAAAACACTAACTGTTGGCTGTTTTTTCTATCAAAACAAAAAATCCTTCTATTCACTTGTTATTTGACCATTTGACAAAAAAAAGACAAAAAGAGGACCTTCTCTTCTAAACATAGTGCGGCAGAATGCTTTACTAAGCTAGTATGTTCACTAGACTGAGCATCAATACCCCATTAGCCGCGGCACCTTCCACCTGTCAATCTTTAACACATATGGCAAGTGGAAAACGTGTATCGAAACAAAAGTGGCCTACCGGCAAGTCCTCAGTGCGAGTCCCATGCAGCAGCAGTCATCATCAACCACACTAACTCCGAGCATTTTTCCTTGTCGTCAATCTGAAAAGAACTGTCTTCTCCCTGAGGCTCTACAAATGAATGATCTGCAGCATGACTCTGTCTGATTCAGCTAAATATTGGCAATCTGTCATACTACATACACAGGAGACACACACACACACACACACACACAAATTGCATATGTTCGTAGTCAGATAATCCGTCTGATCTCTGATCTCTGATCCCCATAATCCCCCAACATCAAAAATAAATCAAACCTCACATAAAAAAACCTCAAATTATAATGGAACAGCATGACAAAAATAGGCCATGAATCTTTTTAGATGGCTACTCTAAATATGTCTGAACTGTCTGACTAGGTCAGACACAGAACCTCCACCTTTTACCTTGTGCTGTTATTAAAAGGGTAACTCCACCAATTTTCCACAAGCGGGTTTACAGGTTTACTACTGCATATGTGAAAAGAAAGAAGTATATCGCTTTTTGTGGCTCCAGAGGATGCAGCATATAATCTAAACAATTGCCTGCATTGTGGGTGATGTAGCCTGGTTGGCTTTGAAAAGTAAGACGAATGCGTGGAATAAAAAAAGTGACATCTCTGGTTTTTATGTATTGATTTTGGTCTGTTTTGATATTGTCCATAATGAGTTCAACACTGTTATAGGAGTGCTATGTTAGACCTGTGGTCTGCTTTTCAAAACATGGAGCCTACATTACCCACAATGGAACTTAGTTACTGAGTGAAATACTGGATGCAATTCATCAGATTACTTTGTTACTTTGTTACTACTAAATCCAGTGCTGCATCTGAGTGACTTCCACTTCCAGTGACTGGGTGGGTAGGTCACTGGCTGGATACCTTTGATGACATCACATTTGTGAGTCTAATGGTACAAGGAGATGTAAAAGCTGATTATGGCAGAGCACCTTATCCTGTTATTAGTTGATCAATAATTGCACTTATTGCATATCATTAAGATGCTCTTGGGATAAGACCTTTGTAGGAGATGGATTTTCAAGTAATTAAGCAATAATAATCTCAACCACAACTCTTCTAATCTATCTCTCTCTAAATATAAAATGATATTATAACAGAATAAATAAATATAATATTAAATAGGTAACGTCCATCTCAATGCCTGAAGGGTGTTAAGATACAGGTTTTTCACACCGTCATCGCTTTTAGCACGGGGTCTTTAAAATGGACAGAAACAAAACGGGACAGACGTAGTTGATTTTGGTTGTATCCTTAAGGATTACATTATCTGAACCAGGGTAATCCCTGGTTTTTCCAATACTGTTTCATGAAAGCCATGTCACATGCCAGCGCTTTTGTCCAAAGCAGAGGGGCAGATAAACAGCCACTGGATCCTCCAACAATCGGATTCAGCTAACCCTCATGCTGTGAAACATGTCTAAATCCTTTACACAATCATGTCAGAGGCATTATTAAGTCATTCCACTGCTAAATACCCTCCTCCTACCTTGAAACTTGGTCTGCCACACACATTAAGCTTGTTTAAACAAACTATTGTTTTGCGTGCCTGACACAAAACAATAGTTTGCTTAAACAAGCTTTGTCAGTAAGATGACAGTGGTGGAACATATTATATATTATATTTTATATATATATATATATATATATTTTTTTTTTTCCAGCAGTAAATATTGCTAAGACCCTTGATGGCATTATTACTATTGATTTGAAACCGTTATAAATGATAAAGTCAACACATTTAGACAAACATAGAGTGGCTACAGTATGAGAGAAATTTGATTAGTCTGGTAAATTTTGCTGCAGAGAAACTTGGCCCTGAGGGTGTCCGAGCTCTTATAGCGCAGCACACTTTACTGCAGCAGGACGGTCTTTACAGCAGTGTTTGCATCAGTGTGTACAGTGTACAAAGACATTTCCGACATCTCATACGGCAGATTCTTTCTCCTCAGCCCACAATCAACTCTTTCGGGTCATGGAGATTGGGTCAGCCTTGTGTGTGTGTGTGTGTGTGTGTGTGTGTGTGTGTGTGTGTGTGTGATATCCGTTCTCTGCTGGGAGCTAACTGCATCCAGACCAGCTTCAGCCTTGCAGAGACCTCCCTCCTCTCTCCTGCAGTTCTCATTACAGAATCCGAGCAGACACACACCACAGCGGAAAAGAGAGCAGTCACTGAACACAGTCCCACTGGGGAGTTACAGTGACACATAGGGTTAAGACAACACAGCTACCCGATGACTGCAATGCTGATCAGTGGCAATGAACAACTTGCAGGCAACACACACCGATGCTCCAGTGGCCAAAGTACACACATCTACTCGGATGCAAACGGATGTTTTCAATGTCATTGTCTTGTTTTATTATGCAGTACAAACATGCTGTGCACAAAGCTATCAGAGCACTGCAGGTTTCCCTCACAATCTGCTCCCTTTAAATTGTCTATTTATTCTCGGGCTTAGAACTCAAAAGCACCTTTTTTTTTATACAGAAGTGACGTGAAATACCTGACCGCCACATCGCACTGCACTGGTTGAAGCCCACTCTTATCCGTCCATCTCGGCTACTGTAGAGCGCAAGCTATCACATCGTCATTTTCTCGCGGAAATCAAAAAGATGGATTAAATGAATTAGGTGAGGTTCCACTTGGCTGGCAGAGGGTAACTGAATTGAGATGCTATTTATAGATCTGCGTATCCTGAGAGTGTGGGACAAGCTCGTAGAGACATAGGAGGCTCATTAAGTCAGACATCAGTGGAGGAAGGTAGGCCACATCTGGTGCACAGCTCTAAAGCTCAAATCGGCCAGCAGGATCGAACCCTTCCCTCGAATTTCTTTCCGACTCACAGAGAGGCTGATCTAAATCACAATTTGGGGAATTTAAAAGGTCACGGTCTTAGTACACAGAGAATGTACTCCCTTTTAAATACCTCAACCTTCTGCTAGTCATCATCACCGTCTATTCTTAGAAATATTAAGTCTCCCAGGAAATGTGCAGAATGTCTGTGGTTAAAGAGAGGTCTCCTCCTTCCTCTCTCCCCTCTATCCATGGCTTTTCTGTCCACTGCACCAATTTTAGGTGTGTCATTTTTCAGGCTGAATTGGTACGGCCATTCCGAGCCGCACTTAACAAAGACATGACCTCTATTATCAGCTGAGCATGCAAATGAAGCGCTGTGTCTTTTGGCGAGATTTCACCCTGTGGCAGAGGGATTGTAAGGGGGATTGTGATCTGGGCTGGGTGTGACTGGGCTGTACTCAGCATTACTGGAACTGACTTGGTGAACTGAACACCAAATCAGATGTTATCCAACACCCTGAGCAGAGCCAGGCTGAACTGAAACTGTTACATAATCTATCAAAAACAGACCTGACTAAACAAACACAAAAGAGGTGATGTTAGTTTAAAATGGTGGTAGATGGTGGATGGTAGTTTTAAATAATACTGACTCAAAACTGCCAACCTCTCTTACCTTCTGTTCATACTGTACATGTAGGTGAATTTCGCCGTCTTGTGTTGGCAGCCCCACTGCCTCTGAGGCCTCAAGCACAGCGAGAGGGCTGACCAATGAGGGAGCACATGAGGGAATGATAAATAAGCCGTGTAACCTTATCACTGCGGCTCACATCCAGACCCTGACAGAATGGTAATGAGCTTGATATCTTGTGCACAGATCAATGAATGCTTGGGTCTTTTTGTGGCATGATTTCCGTGTCACAACCCAACGAAAACTGACAGAAGAAAACCATAAGAGCAGCTTCAAAACTGGAGGTTGCCAGTTCATATTTCTGGACATCTGACTAAAGTTGTCTGGGTAAATCCAGGGATTTTCTTGTTATCATAAAGCAGCATATGTTGTCAGGTCATTTGAGGCTAACAGGTGAAATGTCCACATCTATGCTAACATGACATTTGGTCTTGCATGACTTCGAACAACAACACAGAATTTCATCAAAAACCGAACGACATAGCCCACCAAAACACAGAACAGTGCATGGGTAATATGCAGCAGATGTGACAGTGCATGTGTAAGCCTGTATATATCTCTGTGGATTTGTGTGTGTGTGTGGACTGGGCCCTCACAGCAGCTGTGTTAAGGATTGAGAGCCCATATAAACACGTGCATACCTTTGAAAAGTGTATCTCTGGCTCACTGAGAGAAGAGGTGGGGGGGGACTGCATCAAACTTCCACGATAGCCTAACCTATAGAAGCACATTAAGCATGTATATAGAGGAGCATCATAATCAGCCTAAGAGATCACAGTTCTGCTGACATCAACACAGCAGTCAGTGACCTGTGATCATGAGGCACTGCAGTGAGCATCTCTCTCTCTCTCTCTCACCCCCACTCCATCTTCTCATTCCTGTAAAGACTACTCCATCAGTGCACATTGATAATTGCGTTCCTCAAAGGCAATTCAAAGGTTTGTAAAGGCGACGCGGCCGGCTGCCTTTTCAGCCACAAATACAGACAACGGACACTTTCAGCATGTGTGCCGAATTCTCGTGCCTGCACATACACTTTGTCCAAACACTTAACAGCATGCAACCAGAGGCACTTTATATCCTGCGGCTGGAGGAGAGCTACAGCAGACACACCTCCTGATTAGCTACGTAGCCGTACAATCCCACATACGTGCCGGAAGATGGGGCAGAGATACACACCTGTGAGTCGCACGATACACTGGCTGCCTCTTGTAAGGGATGTGCAAGGTTGACTGTCCTGGTTGGCCCAACATGTTAGCTGCAGGTCTGTGATTTGCTGCGCTCTGCTCTGCTCCTCTCACTGGTGCCTGTGTGTGAGTACTCCTCTCAGCTGGTAGTGCTGCTGCTGCTGACGTCCTCTGCTGTGCACCGAGGCGTCGATTCATTCAAAACATCCTCTTTCCCGCTTCTGCTGTGTCGGGGCTGCTGAGGTGGAGCTAAAAATTGCATGCGATCACTGAAGTGTCCCCTTGTCTCCGAGAGCATTAGGCTCGCGATGGTTATTATTAAAGCCAGCCAACCTCCCTAATACATCATGTAAGAGGCCCCGGAGCAGCAAGTAAAACCACAGGTACAAAGCATTAGCTATAACCCATGTAATCATATTCTCTTCTGTCACATTCCCTCCCTGTAGTGGCACACTTTCTCCGCTCACCTCTCCTCTGCTCTCTGCTAATGTATGCGTTTCCTCAGCAGAGCTCTGCCGTCAGAGCACTACCCTGAACTGGACGCCCTCTCTGCTCCATTCCCTCTGCAGTCATGCAGGCAATGCACAGCATGCACAGCAAGCCAGAGGAGGGAGAGTGAGGAGGGAGACAGAGGATTTATAGTAGTGAGTAAGGAAGGAGAACAAATATGAGTAAGTGACGGCTGGAAGGGACTGAAAGTGTGTTGCAACTTTAACATTGCCTATTATGTCATGACAGCTGACTGTATGAAGAATATACTATGTCCTGATCTTCACTCTCAACTATTTGGCAGTTTATGTTTCTGCAAACCACCGATACATCCATGTTTGTACGTGTCATAGGCTATGTACAGCATGTGTCATATCACGTTCTCATAGCATGTTTATTACTTTATTTTCATGGAGGTGGAGGGAATGGTGGTGTACTTACTGGCAACAAGGCTGCCAAATAAGAGACCACGGTTTGAATCTGAATTTCAACATATTTAAACCATACACCGCTGGATATTTTGAAGGAGAGCTTGAAAATGTATAGCCATGTCTGTGGTGACCAAAAGACGTATTTTTTTCCTAACCCCAATTCAGTTTGTGCCTAAATCTAACCAGAGCATAAACACGCTGTAGATAACTGAACCTAAACAAATAAAAACATGCAACATGTAGAAATTTAAAGCATTAACTTATCTGTGGCCGTGCATAAAAGGTACTTGGCTAACACTTATTCTGGCGATTGGGTTGGGTTCAAACAGTTCCTTGTCATATACGACATTAATGGAGAATCTTTGGGCTCTGGACTGTTGGCTGGACAAATGAAGCATTTATAAGATGTCACTTTGGGATCTAGAAAAATATGATTAAACAATTAATCGATTGATCATGAAAATAATCAGCAGATTAGCCCAGTTAGTATGCAACATATTTTGCTGCAGGGACTGAATGTATGCACCCATGAGTGCCATTATGGAGCATCACTTTGTAATTGCTTCCATCTACAAGCAATGCATGCCAATAGCCCCAAATAAAGTTGAAGTTAGGTTGAGTTAAGTTCAAATCTGAAAACTTCATAAATCGTCACAAAAAACTACCTCCAGGGATTTGTTACTGTTTACAACAGAGATGATCTTGGAGCAACAGCTGCTACATTTACACTACACATTGAATTGTGGGACAACTAGGGTGGGAATCACAGAATAATTCACAATACAATACAATTCATGATACGTTGCCCATGACAACAATAGTATATTGCAAGACAATCCTCAAAAAAAACCATCACAATCTGTCTCAACACACTGTCTGCACCTTGTCCATGGCCATGTGTGTCATTATTTCAATGTAAACATAACCACAAATTGGGAAAAGGCCAAGCTACCAGACAGCAGAAAGGAAGGACACAACTATGGCTCATAATACTCTTCACAATCTGTCAGTGTGTCAATTAAGTTTACACCACAAGAAGTGATGAAGAAGTGAGTCTGGTAAGTCAAATTGTCAGAGTAATCTGTTTAGAGCACCTGCATGTTTTAATAAAAAAATATCAATATTTGGCACCAGTGTATGGATAATCGTATAGCTATATCGATATTTTGTCCGACCCTTGGGGACAGCGGTGTCCAGCAGCAGCTGAGCTCCAAAACATAGTAATTTTACAAAGCAGCTTAAACAGGAAATGCTGTGACAGCAGTCGGATCACATGAAGAGGGGAGAGAGTAAGTGTGTTGAGGAGACATCATTCACGACACGAGAAATGGAAGTAAAAACTGGGCTGTGACCGAACAACTGGAAAGACTGATGACTACGCCATGCTACAAATGCCTTCTATCAGCTAATAAACAGACTGTGTGTGTGGTGTGTGTGTCTGTGCGGCAAGGGTTCCGGAAGTCTACTCACAGATTACGCTGACAGTACCTCCACGCACACATACATACACACACACACACACACACACACACACACACACACACACACACACACACACACACACACACACACACACACAAACATGCAGGTAATGCATCCAGCTGCTGTTGCCCTCTTCCCTTGAGTTTTATCCTCCGCTGCTCCTTCTCATCCATCTACTCTCTCCTACACATCTCGTTAGCATACCCCAGGAGTTGAAGGCACTCGCACTGCAAGTAAACACCTCTTCAACGCTGTGGAGATGATACCACGTCTGATAGATCTCAGGGAGTAACCACCGCCATTTGAATTGTGCATTAGCCCTCCCCTACAGCAATGCACTCCACTGCATGGAATAGATCTCAACATGTACACCATTCAAATGGAATGGAACCTTACACCAGCAAATGTCTGAACTGTCAGAAAGCAGATGTAATGTGTCCACAGTGAAGAAAGGGTGAATATAGCAAATTATTCTGTAATCCAGTGGTTCAAACTAGACTCTTTAACATGTGTTATTTAATCACTTTGTACATGTTTATTTTTAGTTCCCTGGAAGGGAAGGATTTAGGGTATACAATTTCTCTCTGTAGAAAATAAATGTGTACAAAGTACAACAATAGTCAATTAAATATGTATCAATTACTTACTCCAACAGAAAGGTTTAAATGAAAAACAAATGTTTGCAACTACTTGGAAATGAGGGAAACTCAATGTGGAAACTAAAATTGTGATAAAAAAAAAATCATAATCATAGATAATCAACTTACAAATATACATAGGTTGTCTAGCTCCCTGACGTACAGTCCTGTATTGGTTTCCTGATTTATTTTGAATTGCCTCAGCCTGTCACCCTGGCTGAAGGCCCATGCACGATGATTCCAAGCTGCAGAATGACAGGGAGATGAGGTTACACCCATTTATTTTTTCCTTTCTTCATGCAGGAGGACCTTATGATTTATGATTACTTATCGGAGATTTTGTTTTCCACTAAATGAAGCTGTGTGTCCTCTCTGTGATGCAACAAAAATATTCATTTCTCAACAAAATGTAAATGTAAGTGATTCCAGCATGTTTTAGTGCAATTTTAAGAGTTTCAAGAATATTTTGATGATCATCAACATATTGTGAATTGTAATTATGATGGACATGGGAACTTTTTTTTAGCTTATGTCGTCCCATGCCTACTAGCTAGGTTGCCTACCTTGTTTGACAGTGTGACCAGTTAAAATATAAAGCATTGCTATAGATGAAACTACCCAATAACAGAAATAATCTAATAAGTGAGTAATATTCTAAACAATAAGAGAGAGAGCGGGCACTCCAAAATGGTTGCTTTTACTTTTGATACTTTAAGGACATTTTCCCTGCACTTCCTGCACATCTGCCGAACAAACACTAGAACGACATCCAATAAGCTGTATGACCACTACTGAAATAAACACATTCTGAATGGAATGGGAATGAAAACTAGAAGTGTGCTCTTCATCGTGCTTAAATATAATGAAAGGAAATAAACACATAATTAATAAAACCATTACACAATGAAGATACACTTTGTTGCGGTTTTGAAAAGAAAAAGATTGAACAGACTGGCCTTCAGCTGCAAAATAAGTCATTCTAAAGACAACAGTATAAACATGCATTTAATTCATCCTCCTCTTCTCACTCTTTTCAGCATCAACCCAGTGTGTATCTGATGGCTACTCTCAGTCATACAAGTTGCCACATTGTTACTCACCAGTGAGTTACAGGACGTCCAATTCAAGTCTTGAGCATCCAAATCAGTCCTGTTCCCGAAGATGCCCAATAAGGAGTGTCCCTGTCTGTTCTTTTAACGAATGCAAAGCGATCCTGTTTTAACTGTGTGCACTGTGCTACGTGGGTGTGCTTGGAAGGGCACAAAGAGCGGTGTCAGATAGAAGTATAACTGCTGTTTCAGCCCTCTCTCTTTACTCTCGATCACTCAGTTACACTGCCAGCACTTACAGCATGTAGCTCCGCTCGGCCTCTCCAGAGACGAATAAAATGATAACGCTCCATTGTTCAGTCGCTATATAGAAGATGAAGAAGGAGGAAAGGGGAAGGGCCCAACGTGCTAATAAATTCACTAAACCGCTCTTTCTGGTGACCACAGTTGAGCAGTATTAACCTCGCTGTGTTGTCCCCTCAACGTAAAATGCTGACCTTGGTCTCTGACTGCAACCAGAGCCTTCAGTCTCAGCCCTCTTTATCAGATCAAATCCCAGTCAACCAGGGAGAGAGGGATGGAGGATGGAGGGCAGACTATAGCTGAGTGACTGGCTCGGGCTGCTGCAGTGCCGGCTCGATAATCCACAGACAGACATATAGATAAGAGCAGAGGGCTGGACGAGGGAGGTTCAGGTCGATACGCACGATGGACAGCCAGGTCAACATTCATACTTCACTCTATTGCCTACTGCCACTGCTGTCCTCCTGGCTGCTGTACGACAGAATGAAGACATAATAACACAATTCCAGTCTGCTGCGTTAGGAAATTAGAAAACCGTCACAATTAGGAATAAGGCTTTGCAAAAATACAATGTGTATAATGAGTGTTTAGTTTATGGACTATAATTACTCAGAAATTAAATATTGTTGGGTAAGTATGCAGATACGACTGATACCACAACATTTTAGCTAAATGCAGGAAAAGGCTGACATGACTGAGAAATGGTTAATGGGAAGGTAACACATTTATAACACAGTCATAAACTATACTCACTTATAAATTCACACATTAATTAACATATCTTTTTGAGCCTACACAAAAAAGAAAGATCTGAGTACCAGAAACACTTGGAGCATTACTTGTCTTGATAAAGAAATATGAGAGAAACAAATAAGAATTTGCATTAAACTGTCAAATAGTCAAAGACTCAAGAGCAATATCTAGTGGCAGACAACAGAACAGCACTTCTCAACAAACGCACTGTATGCTGCACCACGTCTCAATGATGCACTGACAGATAAGGACACGCAGTACATCACCACTGAGGCAAACTTGATGTTACTACAGTGATCTGAAAACTTCCAAATATAAAATATGTTGTCAAAATCAGCATCTCAACACTTTTGCTGCACAACCCAAGCTTCATCTCACTGAGACATTACAGACAGCAGCTGGCTGGAGCTGAACACTGATTGCATTTTTAATTATCAAATCACAAAGATTTGGAATAGTTTTTTTTAAAAAGCAGAATCGATCAGCTCATAAATAAGAAATTAGCTGTGCATCTCTGCACTAAAGCAAATTAAATTGGATTGGCTTGTGAGAAGTCACACAGCTGTGTGGTCAATGTGTTCAATAAATGCTGCAGTGAGTGAAATTCCCCCGACCAGCAGATCGGCTTTCACGGGCAAGACTTTTCATTTATCTTTTTCACACTCGATAGTCCATTAATGGGAACGGCAATATTCAATTAAGTAATCCACAATGAGAAACATTTTCAGAGCTTATATGTGAAATCTGCTGTTGAACGTAAGCTTATTGAAGTGTGAGGTCATTTAGACTTCAAAACGATTTAGGAATTTAGGAATATGGATAGAAAAAAACACTGCAAAGGACAATTAGGACATATATAATATCAACTTGGTTCAAGGTCATCTTGTGTTAAAGACGTCTTTGATTGATCTCAGCCCCTTGATCGAGAAAGCTGAAAAAAGCAGCACTTATTTCAACTTATACTTGTCTATTGAGGAATTCCAGCAGATATGGAGGAACATTAGCAGTCATTTGAGGCTCTATTTCTGGCCACCTGATGAACTCAAATCCTATATTCACTGTCTTTGAAGCTACACTGCTCAAAATTATGGAAACACTTAACAGTATAACAACAAGTCAGTTTAACTTCAGGGATATCGCCATCCATCTAGGAAGCACGAGTGATAGTGAATCAATTTCACCTGCTTTGGTGCAAATGAAAGTGACAACAGGTGCATTGGACAGGCAAAAGCTAGACAACCCAAAAAAGGGAGGGTTTTGCATGTGGTGGTTACAGACACTTTGTTCTCTCCTGATCCTTCCTGACCGATTCTTCTCTAGTTTGTGTTCTGCTAGAGGCCTTGTCACTGCTGGCAGCACGAGGCAGCACCTGCAGCCCAATCAGGTTGTACAAGTAGTCCAGCTCCTCCAGGATGTCACATCCATTTGTGCGGTTCGCAAGAAAGTTTGCTGTGTGGTCTCCCAGCACAGTCTCAAAAGGCACTGAGGAGACACCAGGAGACGGGCTGTTACACAGGGGGAACTGGACAGGGCTGTAGAAGCACATCAACCCAGCAGCAGAACCGTTATCTGCTTCTTTGTGGGAGGAGGAACAGTAGGATCACGGCCAGAGCTCTACAAAATGACTTCCAGCAGGCTTCTGGTGTACATATTTCTGACCCTAGTGGGATCTGTGCTCGCAGCCCTGCACCGCACAGCTCGATTAACAGTCCCAAGAGAAGGCTAATATTGGCAGGTCTGCCATTGGTGCCCCGTCCTCCTCACAGATCAGAGCAGGTTCACACGGAGCACACGTGACAGGCATGAAAGAGTCGGCGTGGTTAATGTCACACTGCCTGTAACACCATCCAGCATGACCAGTTTGGCGGTGGGTCAGTGATGGTCTGGGGAGACATATCCTTGGAGAGTTGCACAGACCTCCATGTCAGAGCCAACGGAGCCCTGACTGCTGTTAGGTACCAGGATGAAATCCTCAGAGCGACTGTCCGACCCTGTGCGGGTGCAGTCGGCCCTGGTTTCCTCCTGGTGCAGGACAATGTCCAGCCTCATACAGCCAGAGTTTGTAGGCAGTTCCTGGATGACGAAGGCATTGATGCCATTGACTAGCCCTCTCGTTCCCCTGACCTAAATCCAATTGAGCACCTATGGGATGTTATGTATTGTGCATCTGATGCTGCCAAGAACCGCCACAGACTGTCCACTGATGCCCTGATCCAAGTCTGGGAAGATATCCCCCGGGACACCATCCATCGATGCATCAGGAGCATGCCCAGATGTTGTCACGAGCCATACAGACACAGGTAAGGATGGCCACACAAACTACTGAGTCAATTTATGAGTTGCTGTGACAAACTTCACGCAAGTTGGATCAACCTGTGATTTAAATTCTTTACTTTGATTTTCAGAGTGGTTTTGAATCAAGCCCTCAATGGGTTGAGGAGTTTGCTTTCCATTGATCTTTGTTTCATAATTTTATTCAATACAAAATAATACAATGTACGTCAGTAAAGATTTTCAGCTTGAATCATTTGTTAATCAAGAACTGATATGTGATTATAGTGTTCCCATAATTTTTTTGAGCAATGTATTTTTAATGCACTTTGAGCAATGCACTTTCGATTCTTAGTAATATTTAGATATTGACAATGAAATGTGAAACAATATCAATATATCCTAAATCGGTTTTATATAAATGAAACACAACCAAACCAGTAAATAAAATGGACTATCTTTTAACAAAAAATTGCTTAAAGTGGAAACAGACAACTTCAACTAAATCGCTAGTCAGCGATCAACTGATCTAAGCGCAGATGGTGTCATCACTCTCTAGCTATTACATTCTGCATCTATAATGACACTCAGAAGAGTGCATACCTCCACCAAGGCCCAACAGTCCCCTTTAATTCAATCAACTCTAATCCAATATCAACCTGACATGTACATTTTAAACCACTCCTAACTGCTCAACTGCAATTTAAGCTCACCAGATCTACATCTAGGATTCACATCATCTCACTCACAGATACCAGCCACCTACAGTACATTCTATTTTTTTTCATCAACATCCATGCATTATTCTAAAAAGAAAGTGTTGAAAACAATATATCGCATAATGTTAAATAAATTAAGAAAATAATTCTTGGATCCCATCACGATCAAACCAGCCAACCTGCCAACCAACAGACACAGTGAAAGCATAACCTCCTTTACAGAGGTGATCAACATTTACTTTATAATTGTACATAAGTCGATAGAGTAATTATGGTCAAACAAATATTAATTTGATCCATTGCTTATATAAAAATATTGATTAGTGCACCTTTAACAAGGCTGTTGAAACAGTCATTCAGATCATGCTCTACGTGTAGCAAGTTTGTGATAGCAAGTCCCAGTTTCATTGTGCAGTATCTTAAATTTTACCAGATGGATACAATCACACAACCTAAAGACTTTTCATCTAAATGCAGATTTTCTGTTCCTGCAGAACATCAATGCCATTACACCCTCATCTTTGAGATTCTCTACCGCTTTTTACATTTATATGATCTACTTTAGTGTTCATCACTTTTACACCAAACACTGAAATCTTAAGGACAAGCTAAAAAAAAAAAAGGTATTTCAACAAAAAAGGTCTCACATATTCTCTGTAGATAGACTTTCTCTTTTTATACAACATCCATCTTCCACCTTCGCGGCTGCTAACTAATCACATCTCTCCTCGCCCGTCGGTGAGATGAGAACAGTGTGGGACCCGCACCTCTCCGCAGTGACTCCAGTCACACTCTGACAGAATGCGGCAGAAAAACTGTCATCTGAATTCAATCAGAGGGAGTGTACACAAACTCTTTCTTTCTTTCAGAGAGGAAGCCCACACGACTCAGGTGCAGTGCTTCTTTCTTTACCAACATGTAGAAATATGCCAGTAGAAAAAAAGTTTTTGTTTTACTATTGGATTAGATTTTTAATGCTGTTTAATACTGTTTGCAGCATACTAGTTCAATTTGCATTTGATGTACATCACCATAGCATGTTATAGACATTCAGACTGGAGTAAAACCAAGCACCTCTTTAACACAAAGACAAAGAAAAACTTCCCCTTTGATAACACCATCAAACTTGTGTTACCTTGTCTCAGTCTGCCTCTCCTCCAGCTCAGTAACCACCTCTGTTTCATGATCAGCCCATTCAGTCCCGTGGCCAAGGGGCAGGCAGCTGCAACAGTAGGTCCCCATCCCGGCTCGAGCATCTCCCCTGCCCTGTTTCTGCTCGGACTCCCTCTGCTCCAGCTCTGACTGGGAAACCTGCTCAGGCTGTCTGGACACTGAATGACTCATTCGAGATAATGTATATCATCACACAGAGCACACCTCAAGCCCGCAGCTCTTAATGTATTCACTCATTGCAGGTTCCTGGGGTTAAATATTGCAAGACCAAACAAGGCCTGATGGAAAGCTTCCTTTCTGCTCTGCAGCACAAACATCCACTGTACCACACTCACAATCTGCTCTTTGTTTCCATCCTCTTTATTCAGTCCACCGCTTTAAACTCCGACTCAATTTGTAGGCCCTGTCAGTACAGTACAGTATGTATTGTTTAACTGTCACAAGCTTTGCAATCAGTCAACTCTGACATGATATTGACAACACAGCTCTATTTATAAAACGCTCTGGCCTTAAATGAAAGTTCAAGGCGCCTCTAACAGGCAAGGAACGAAGATAGATGCACAAACACAAAAGCTGGACATGATTTAAACGTGATACAAGGATCTACTGATAATGACAAATGGTCAACATAAATCATCCTACAAGAGAGAGTGGACTCGCTACCTCAACAACAACCCATTTGGAATTCCATGGCCATGAATCCTGATATCAATTTCCGTATCCCTGCATCTGCTGCTCAAGACGGTGTTCACATGTGCACTGTCGCCACCATCACAGGATTAATGAATCACGCCTCAAGGCAAGGCTGTGTGTCTGTGTGTCATGGGGAAGTGAAGTGTTTCTATTCACCCAGCACTTTCTTCCATTAAAAGGAGAAAATCAAAAACCCATTTTGAGCATTATTTTTATCATCAAGATTAGCAAAAGAGCAGTACATCTTGTTGCGCTTCTCTTGACCTTGAAATGCATTTAGCCTGTTCATTCAGTATTTTCATTCCCTGCACAGCCCACATGGTGCAATGGTGGGAAGAGAAGACAAATCTGGGAGTTAAATCAAGTGAAGCAGCACACACTCAGGTGCTGGTATCTTGTTAAAAACTAGGACTTTAATGCCGCAATACGCATAACCAATGACCAAATGTGTTTTCAGCTCATCAGTCATTTGATAATTTGATCCTTCCATTAGCAATATCTAAAAACGTGTGGTGATGATGTATCCATTACAGAATAATGCAAATAAGAATAAACCCTTTGAATACATTCTCCAGCCAGCAGGGATTTTCAAATATAAATGGAGGAGGTCTGTCGGACTTGACAAAGCATTTCCTTCAACATGTTACTGGAATGCAGTAGTGTTTTTTTTTAATCCAGTGTCATATAACAATGCCCCCCAGAATCAAATGTCTTTATTTTGCAGAGATAAGACAGGAGTAATCGGATCCATCAGAATTTTCCTGTCAAGAATGACAAAAACGATTTCGGGGTATCTATTTTAAGCTGAAGGTCACAGTCTCAATAAACAGCTCGAGGGAAGGTAGAGGAAGACACTGAATTGTGTTTATACACAAGCTCACACTGACGAGTCTGCAGAGACGCTACATTGATATAAAAATCACTGAGGGAAAAAGGAATTATTTACCTGATAAAGATGTAAACAAGAACATTTTATCAAATGACAAAATGAATAGAAATGAAGTCAAGGGGATTCATCTTGACACCAAAGACAGTGTTGGGCTACTGGCTTATGATTTCTCATAATCCTTACTAATAACTGATTTTGAATTATATTTTGACTTTTGTAACCTCTGATGTGAGGCGTACAAACTGTACAATGAGCTCCTTGTTTTCACACATGCAGCACCACTCCATATCATGTTGTTTACAGCAGATATTGTGTAAGTGCAGCATGACTGCTAAGATAACGTGTTTTGTGTAAGCATAGAGGAAGCCTGACATCATACTCGTCTGAATCAGTTTGTTCTCTACCTAGGAACAGCAAACAAAATGTCCAGTACAGATAACCGATTACACCGCGTTATGTGAGTCTGCAAGATTCTTTTCCTGTATAAAAACTGTGTCCTAGGCTCATTCCAAGAAAGAGGCCTCATGCCTTGAGACAAAAGTCAAAGTGTAATTCCAAATCAATCACTTGTAAGGATAATAGCTTCTCATGTAAAATTGTTACCACAGAGCCAAATGGTAATCACAATATTGTAAATATTACACAACAAATAAAAACACATTTGTTAATTGGGCTGAAGTGCATAAATTGAGGCATTACATTTATTTGATTTAAAAAAATATGAAAAAAACATATTGCGATTATATTGACAAATAATGCAATATGTAGCACTAATGGGAATGATCATTTTCGCATCACAGTTTTTTTTATTTTCCCTGAAAAAAGTAGAAAGCATCTTATGATGGGATCAGACCATCTGTGATGACCATCAACATACTGACATTATGACCTCCGACTACTCAGAAGACATTAATAAATGAGTACTGTACAGTATTGATGGGTCAGACTACACACATCTATGAATCAGAATTAATTTGAATCTTTACTACACCTTAAAGAGTTTAATGACTGCATCAAAATAAGTGTGGGCCAGGGGGGTAAGGTGTTCCTGCTACAAAAGGTGTCCCCAGGACCACATTTTGCCATGAAACACACACAGACACACACACACAAACGCACACACACTCACAAGGTGAAAACATGACCAGCCGATGTTGTTGCAGTTGGTTTTTTATTATGATGTGACATTTGTTGGGGTCTGTACCAAACCAAAAATGTTTTCTTACATCTGGAGAACAATATTTGTGCATCATGGAAACTCTAAAGAATTACAGAACTTCATCACAATGTTGTGTCGAGCATTTTATATTCTAACAATTGCAGCTTGATTGCTGGGATTTGGAAATAGCACTTGGACATATTGTAATTTCAGTAATATTCAGAATAATTGTGCAGCCCAAATAAATTGTATAAGTTGGTAGGTGATGACACATTTTCAACATTGTGTCTGCACTCCCAGAGGCAAATTCACACAAGATCTAATCTGAATGCAGCTTGCTTGCTAATTTGAATATCAACATGCGTATGCTGATGTTGTGCAGATATCTCTGTTGTAAACAGAAACCTGTCAGACAAAAAAAATAATAAATCAAGAAGAGCAACACTCTTCAGAATGTACAAAGACACACAATGCAAATGCTTATAGTCGAAGAGCAGAAGCCATGCTTGTGTATCAAGACAGTTGAAGAGAATTATTCACACCAGTAATGCTTTAAAAAACAGCTGTGGTTCCTTTGATGCTTAACATCTGTTACCCTGCAATTCAAAGGTGCATTATCTAGAGTGAAAGTGATGTTATCAAAGTCTGACGACACTTGAAGAAATATATTCCTACGGTACAGTTCAACAAGCACAGCTGGCCTTTGTGGACAAGAAAATTGCAGAGCAAATAAAGCAAGATCTGCAAGGTGTGCCGAAGCAGTTTCTCACAATAACCATTCCAAACAAATAAACTGGGACAGTCTAAGAAAGAGTGAAATTATTGTGTCTGATACTGTGTCACCAAAAGCAATGCTGAGCCCGAGTATGAGGTCAAACCTAGAAACATGTAATTAATAGTTGCTCACTGGAGCACGCATACTGTAGGAAAGCCGCTGCTGTTATGGGATCTTATTAAGTGACACATCTGTTCCAACTGGATGAACCTAATGACAAACCCAATTTCATCCATACCTTCTTGTCTCTAAAATCCAAGCACAGTTTATACACAGGCACTCTCAGGCAGAACAGCAGATTTATATATAGATAATAACTCCCTGGTTGGTATACACGGTGGACGGATGTGTTCATCAGAGAAGATGAACAGCTGCCTCACTGTTTGTGTCAGCCTCACCTCAGCTTTGCTGAAACAAAAGCATTTGCACTGATCCTGTCTCCTGTCTGCTGCCGGTGGTGGAGAGCTCTATCTGATTGGTATTCAGTCGTGTGTTTTCAATCTTTCCTCATTACTTACCATGACACTCCACAACGGTTTGCAAACAATGTCCCTTTACATCTACGGTCCTTTGAGCAAACACAAGGCGTACTTAGCATATCTAACAATGTACAATACCCAAAGGAATTTCAGACTAATGTCTGTGAGTTATGTTGTTAAGCTTCAATACATTAGCAAATGATCAAGTTTGAGGTCCCTTTTTGAGCCTTCATCTGAGCATTGACCATATCTGATGGGATTCTGCTGCTTCTTTGCTTCTTTAAAAGAAAAAAAACATATCTGGACTGTCTTCCTGCCTGAGCCCAAAGGAGTGCCAGCAGGGAAAACACTTTAGAAGTAGTTCAAGCTGAACTCATATCTTAAATCCACTGTGGTCAAGTTGTCTCATACAGAACCGTCCAGCCTAAAGAAACACATTCAGAGTTGCACCTCACTATAAAGGTTTCAAAGTCAGAGAGATACAATATGACAGTTTGAAACACAGTGTTCCCAAATAGATCAAGTCAGAGTTAGAGTTACATATAAATATCTTTCATGATAAGAGAATCTAAAACATTGAAGCGCAAAGGTCGTTTTGAAGGACTTTGGGCTAATTTGTGCCCTGTTTTTTTGGGGGGGCAATTACGTTCTGATGCCAGCAATAAGGTATGGATTTGCTGTGTTTGCAGAAAAAAAAGAGTGCTTCGTTAAGAAAGCCTTAAGATAAGGGCCTGTAGGGATATTACACTTCTTTTTTATCCTCTATTAAAATGCCCCTCTTCAAAACTCCCAAAACACCTTGTGGCTAATTAACTCACACTGTCCTGATCATGAAATAGTCAGCTAGTTACAAAATGCAAGCGCAACCTTAAACATAACAAGCAGCAGGAGACTGGGAAGATGGACACCCGTAAAATTCTAAGATGACAAAAAATATTGATGGGGAAAGGGTTGTCGCAAAATGCTGATATTGATGATATGGTGACACTTAAAATGATATTGATACCTTGTAATAATACACAGATGAAAATATTGTGTAAACAATACATTTGCCCCTTAAATTGTGTCTGTTTACATCTTGCTGGTTGACACTTTGTTTGTTCTTCTTGTATGCTTCTGTACAGCAGTACAGACTCTCACTCCACTACGCTACACTTGTATCTTTAGGGTAATTTGTTTGCCATAATAGAGACAAAATACCATAAACAAAGTGAAAGATGAGTTTTTTTTTTTTCACATCATTGTCGTGAATTATTTAGGCCACGATAATTGTGTGGTGCAAATCTGATATCATGACGGCCCTGTATGGGGATATTACATCTGAAGAGTGAATAAAGTTTTGCCTTTTTGTTTTATGTGAAATCTATACGAGTTTAATATCAACACTTCTTCCTGGACTGTCCCATAGCATTATGCGCCCGCTGAACAATGTGAACTGTGTCCTCAACAGGACACCATTGTACCTCAGTGGGGTCATTTCTTTCCCTCAGGGAGCTGTAGAATTGCACATTTCCTATGCTCAGTGAGTGCTAGTGATGTGTGGAAGTGAGTACACCTCACTGAACTCAGTTTCCCAGCTTTTACTCAAAGATTACTAAACACAAGGTCATCTGAAGATTTAATATGGCAAGTACAAATCATGAGATTGCAAATAAAGTGCAATAACCACGTTGGTTCTTATGTCTTTTGTTTACCACCATGTTCTTGGACTTGGAACTTAAGCGTACACTCATTTACATTCTTTCCAACTGTTCTTCCAGTCATGACATCTGTTACAAACATATGTATTTACTGTCATATAAGAGAGTGCACTTACTTTCATGATAGTTGAGACCCACTATAACTTAAGTGTGTTAAGAAGCTTAACATAGTTGCACTGCACCTTCACAACTGAACACATGGCATTTTTCAGCCTTCTTTTGCTTGCCATAAATTGATATGCACCCATGACACATCACACAGGCCTGTTTCATCTGTAGCATATCATCTGCAGGGATTGAAACTGGATGATTTTGGAAGATGATTTAAAAAATTGGGCCACTTCCTCTGAGACTCGCCAGAAGTATGACAGCCAGAGACTCTATTTCAATCTGATGCTACAGATGACAACAGAACTCGCCCATTAGTTTTGACACAATTCAGTCTGTTGATGGGTTAATGTCAGTGTGTCACGCATTACTATAAGTAGGGCTGCCCAATAGGGTCAAAACATCATATAACGAATATTGTGACAGATATCGCGATTGTGATAATTTTCACAATTAGTGGGAATGATAACTTTAGCATCACAATGTCATTTTAAAAAACATGATGACGTGGCATTGTGGCTGTGATGTGTACCAAAAACACATCTGGAGAACAGAATTTGTAGACCAGGGCACCTCTGCAGCTCTACAGGACTTAATTATAATGCTGTTTTGTTATTTCACCAACATGTTTACCAAATACTTGCAGCTTCTTGCACTTTGGATATTGCACATAGTCATATGCCGGTTTTGCGATTAATTGTGCAGCAGCAGCCCTAACTAGAACTTTACTGAACTTAAACCCAAACAAACAAAAACTGCACACAAGCTGTACAATTTCAATATTTTATCATGTATAAATAATAATAATCCTTCTTAGCCAGAGCTTTGATATTGAAAAAAGCTTCAGCCCTCACACTGCTGGAGCAAAATAAAGCACGGCACACATCTAACAGATAGTTCAGGTTGGTTGAGTGTGAGGTGTAAATAAATGTGAGATTTGCCGCAGCAGCAGTGTCTGAACAACCCTTCCTTTGTACTCCACCTCGGCTAATTTCCACCATCAACACACAACCAGATCCACTGACCGTTGTCACGGCAGCACCATGCGGACCTCAATCCAGCTTGAGTTTGTTGCTGTAAGACTTCCTGGACAACTGGAGATGGACAAAAGTGGTTTAAAAAGGAGCTTCTTGCTACGTGCTACAAATCTGATCTGCTTCTCATAACGTCTGATGCTTACATGAAAATGATATGCCTGTGAAACCAAACAAAAAGTATTATGCTTTGTACCCTGGAGCAGAGAAATAAACTCACCTAAACTCAGTGCTAATTGGAGTTGTTTATGTAGCGTTAATAGATCTTTTAAAAGGTTGGGTTGTAGCCAGTAACGCACTAAAATCTAACACCTGTGATGATTTTAATAGTCTAAACTAGGGCCACAGTCCAAGTTGTCCTGTCCCTTTCCAATTTTTCTAATGTGATCTTAAGGATTAATCCCACTGAGCTGAAGCGATCTTCACTGTCTCCCTTTCGTGATTGAGTTTTGCAAGCACTGACATTAATAACCCAAAGCTGTTAAAATATTCCATGAGTGTAAGCTGTTTTTAACATTTAATCTGTCAGACTAAATCGTGTTTTTAAGAACAAAGTAGCAATAAATTAACCAGGCCTGCATATTCACTCTGAGCTTCATTAGCTGAGTGATAGAGCAAAAAGCCAGGTGAGCTCGACACATGTGACACCTCCTATAATTACCCAGTAGACACATGGGACAAATACAGAAACCTGGCATCCAGGTCTGCAATAAATCAAATAAACCACCTGAGATACACTCCTCCACAATGAGAAAACGACACTACTCCATCACAAGAGAATAATAAACAGTCTCATTCACATTAAGATGAGCTGTGCACCTATCAGCTGTTTCTCCGATTAATGATCCATATGAACACTAAACTTCAATATGGGACTCCATAGTCACACTGCTTCAAGAATTAAATGAAGACCAATCCATTTGTCATGCAGTATAATAGTTGATGGTTTTTTACACCTGGGCCTGCTGATATAGACAATGTTAATACGAGAGCCCCCATCAATATGTTGGCATATGTAATACTCTAGAGGTAATTCAAAATAATGAAATCCCTAAGTTTAGTGTTTTAGCACAGTGATATCATTTGAGATATAAACTTGCAGAACTTACTGCACTGTTACTGTAAAACATCCTGCCTCCATTACAAATCTCCCTCACATTTGAGGGTTCGTTTTAAAAAATGGGGTTATATCGGCTGATTAGGCTTCCCACTGAGACCGACAAATACGCTTGTGACAACACTGGTCATACCTGGCACACCGGCTGTTTGCAAGAAAAGACATTCACTATCTGTAAAGCGTCATGTTAATTTACTGCTAATGCAGACAGAACATAAAAGTATTTACCTGGCGAAACAAGAGTTGACTTTTATTTTGAGTTTGGATAGACATTGTTCAGCACTATCCTTCAAAAGTCAACAATGCATTTACAGAGCAAAACAATGGCCAGCATTGCCTCAATTGTCAATGTGTTCCAATGATGTCAGATATTTACGAAGTTAAAGTCACATGATTCAAGCTTTTTGACCGGAGCTGATAGGCAAGATAACTTTGTACTGGCAATTTTTCCCAATACAGTTAGGCTGTATAAATAATCACTCAGCAATTTTTACCCACTCTGGCACAACACAAAACGACTTGACTTTCTTTCAAGCACCAAGAAAAACACATGGAAAGCTGTCAGCTGTGCTCAAAGACGAGACAAACGGTACAAAATAACAGTCTGGGTGTGTTCCTGACCAGCGTTTGACACCAAGAAATTAGCTCTCGAAAACAAAAGAAACAAGCCAGGAACAGGAGAGAAAACAGGATCCTTCCACCGAGCCAGCTGGGCAACAAGTAGTCGACTGATTTAACAGCCTTGACATTTAGGCTACCATATATCACACAACTTCACTGTTGCATTGTTCTCGCTTCTTACAGGGAAAAAGTGCGAGAACGAAAGAAACACAGCAACCGCTTTTATCCCGCACACAATATAAGTGCCAGTGACAACAAATGTGTTAGTTGGACCACATGGTTGGATGCCAGAATGCCTTTAGATGTGGCTTTTGGCACAGTGCATCCTGTTTATATCATTTGTGATCCATGTTTTAATGAAGATGAAGATCAGGGATCTAAACTGGTGTCTGAGCATTGCATGTTGTTGGGCCAAGACCTCTGATTCGTAACTGTCAACCCCAGAAGGACTGCAGCTCTGGGGATATAAAACCTGATCAAACAGGCCTTCTGTCTGGAACAAATGGGGCAAACTAAAAGGGCCATAGCAGGACTACGGGTAGTGGAACCACAAAACCTTAAACAAGCTACAGGGGGAGGAGTTATTGCAATCCACAATGATGCAGCACCAATGAAGAATCTGTCTGCTCTTTGCCTTACAGTAGGCTTTCCGTCTGTCACTATTAGCCAGAGTTATTTGACTGCTTTCAGCATGACACAGTGGTGGCTCCTGTGTCCTGGGCTCCGCGCAACAGAAACCATCTGATTCGATCCAAAATCCAAGCACTGCAGACGGAAATGCAAATACAGTGCACACAACCCTTCGGTCAGCCATGCCTCAACGTAAAGGGGGAATGTGTCAGCGATGGCGTGCTGCCTCTCGCTCGAACCTGACTCCCAGAAAATGACAACGTGTGAAGGACACGTGCTAAATCTGACAAATAAACTTCAACACCGCAGTCTGTGACTTTGTAGATCCCCGTCCTCATTGCTTCAATAATGCAATCACGCTATACATCTCTGTCACAACATGGTCACACCCCTCTCTCCTGCAACCTTTACAGTCCCTCTATCACACAGTCACACACACAGATTGCCACACACATGCACACCGAGGCGGCACACCTATCTAATAGAGAGAGTAGAGGTCCTGCATGGAGGATGTGAGGAGAATTTTAATGGCTTTCCTCCTGTCCTGCCAGGCGCTGCCACTCTCCATTCACTATGCAGCCAGAGGTAATTGCTTTCACCTATCCGATGGGACCCCTGTGTGTTAAATCCATATGCTGGTGCGTTTAAGTGTCGTTTGTCATTTGCATACTGTGTTTTTTTTTGTATAAAGATGAAATGCCGTGTTTAACATTATGCAGCTTAATCTAGTTTGAGTGACGTGTCAGAACCGCGCAATGAAAGCACTTTTTTTTTTTTTTTTACACACGAAACAAGCAGCTAATGGGATCACATTTCACACGGTCAAGCAAACGCAACAATGCTCACGAGCCACACTCACTTGATGAAGTAGCTGGCTCCTTCGTCCGTGAAGCCCTCTTCCCATCCTCTCGGCAGATCTATAAGACGGGACAACAAGAAGAAAGAAGAGAAAACCACACTGACCGAACGACCGAAGACAGAAAACACAGTGCAGCAAAAAAAAAAAAAAAAGGGGGGAAAAAATGTCCTCTCGGTTATCCCACAAATCTGATAGTTTGTCGCGTACCTGACCGGATCATGTGTCCCGAGTTAACAGGTTCACCAGTCCGTGGATGTAGCCAAGTAGTGCTGTGAGTTTTATCACTGCAAGAGAGACACCTGTTACTGAACGGTAATAAAACAATAAAACAAATAAAAGAAAACCTTCGCTGAAAGCCTCGATAGAGAAGCAAAGCGTTGAGAAAGTAAAGCCACCGCTCACTTAATGAAGAAGACCCGGCCATCTCTACAAACTCCGTACGACCAGTGGTCAGGTAGGGTGTCCCGTCCGAGCGGCGCCGCCATGATCTCTCCGACTCGGCTTGTCCCCCCCTCTCTCTCCCTCTCTCCCTCTCCCTCCTCTCCGCAGACTTTTCCAGGGAGCCCAGATATTAACCACCGCTAGGGCTGCATAGTTTTTTAAAGGGGAAGAAGACCAAACTCACAGCAATTCCACCACTCTTCGAAGCGGCTCCCCACGAGTCTGCAGGACGTCTGGCAGACGATTAAAGCTACGAAAGAATGAAACGTTAAGTCCACACTACGGAGGGAGAGAAAGGTGGGTTGGAGCCCGGAGGGTGTAGTTGTGGAAGTGCAGCGGATTTAAGTTTGGAATTTGTGACCGGGACATTTCAAGACACACAACAACCCAGAAAAGGCTGTGTTGTTGTCCTAAAAGTATTTTCGCGGCAACACATGGAAGCAAGAATGTAAATCCTTTGAGGAATAATAAAGGATTATAGGAGTGTCTAAATTAAACCACTATGATTTTGCATGCTTAATTTTCTCTTTTGAAAATGTGGGATTGCAGGAATATACTCCCAAAATATATTTCATCACAAGCTCATAAGGAGACTTAGAAATGACAAAGTAAGACGAGTTTATTTTTTGGGTTGCATTCAGTAGAGCGCATACCTCCACCAATGCTCAACAGTCCACTTTCAATTCAATCAAGAGATATTAAAAAAAAATTAAGAACATTTTTAATCAACCATATCTGGATTTTTATTTGGTGCTGTATCAATTGTGTCATACTATCTGTGAGAAATGAGCAAAAATGTTGATAAAAGCCTGATCTTCCAATGTTAAATGTCAAAAAATAAAACAATCCTGTTTCCGTCCCTTAATCTGGATCCGCACCAAAAGTAAATGGGGTCTATTCAGGATAGAGACTCATCCTCCATCCAAGTTTATGGAAATCCCTTCTGTGGTTTTTGTGTAATTCTGCTGACAAACAGTCCAACCAAGAAACAGACACGGGCGAAAACATAAGCTGCTTAGGTAATATCAGCAGAGGAATTGTCGTCGAGGAAGAGAAGAAAGTTGGTCTCTATGACAATGAAAAAGTAACCACAAAATAAATTCAGGCTCAAGGACAACCAGCTGAGATTTTAGTCTGGAGGCGTGCCTGCAATTTAAACCAGGCCACATTAATATAACTTGGAGGCGTGTTAATCAACTTTGTACCAAGTTTGAAACCTCTTAAAGGACAAGTTCACCCCAAAATTAAAATTCAGTCATTATCTAGTAACCCCAATGCAGATTGCTGTAGCCTCACAGTAAAACAGTGTTGCAGCATTCTCATAAACAACTGAAGTTTCATCAGGCACTTAAACAACGCAGGCAGTACACATAGCCTATAATAACAGAGTTGCAATGTACATTGTTCTATTGATGTACATTTTTTAAAAATGAATTTAATGGGGCATACCATTTTCAATTATGAATATTACCTTGAGCCAGAGAAATAAAAAGCATCTGAGTGCTACAAGGTCTCTGTAAAACCATCTGTGTCTCGTGTGTGTGTGTGTGTGTGTGTGTGTGTGTGTGTGTGTGCGTGTGCGTGTGTGTGCGTGTGCGTGCATGCTCAGCGTGGGAAATGCCGTTTTGTATGCCCGTGCATAAATTGTGCAGGAAGCTTTAGATGAAGTTCGTCAGCCTCACATCACCTTCACTGCAGTCACGTTCTGAGGACAGATAGCCTTCCTGACCATGACACATTACAATAATGCTTACACTGCATCAAACAGACCTGCCCAATTTACCAAAGCTGCCCATAAATTTCCCTTGCATGAGCTATGTGAGGGCAGGCAATGTTCAAAGTCACAGTGGTGTTGGCACTCGAGTTATTTTGCTGAGCATCAGGAGACAAGCAGCAAGGTTTCACTTCATCATGCCACGCTCTCTTATATAGATGCAATGCTCTCTATGATTTAACTGCTTTCCAAGTAAATCTGTCAAACAATCAGAGAGAGACATGCAGGACATCTTGTGTTTTTCGGTGAGGTGCATATTTCAGTTATCTTTATGTCCTTTGTGAGCGGGGCATACTACTGTATGTGGTGCAGATCAGTGAGCAGAGGGGCAAGAAAACATCTGTCAACATTATAAATATTTGATCCGTGATTCCCTTTTGGGGATGCTTTGTGTAAACTCCAGTGGTTTTTAGGGAGTGTTCTTCAAGGATAGTGAGAGATGAATCATTTCCTCTCCAAGAAAAAAAAGAAAAAAATCAGTATCGTACAGCCGCTGTGCAGAAACCAATTCACTTTAAGTCTTATCTGCTCGAACGAAGAGTCAAAGAATAAAAGGATTTTCCCTGCTCTCATATGTCTCTCGGCCCATTGGAACTTGTTTTTTCACTGCGCAAATGACTTTGACTTCAAACGCACATGGAATCTTTGCGGGGCACAAGGGGTGCCAAATGGTTTATGTGTTTCAAATTATGATATGAATCATATGCTTTGCCCTTTACAATCGCCATTTCTAATCCAAATTGACAACCTGTGGTGGATGTGATAGACGGGGACCCCCAATGCCATCAGTCTACGCCAAGGATCATTAACCTGTTTTAGCAGCTCATGGTGACCCAACACCGCACCAAGCCATCTATTATGTACGTCCTTTTTTTCCTTTAATTCCACACCGTTTTTCCTCAACAGAACAAACCGCATGTGTGATCCGTGAAACATATTATTACATCTGTCACAACATGAGAGCGGCTCCACCCAATTGCAACAGATTTGAAGAAAAAGCTGTGCCGCATTTTTGGGAGTCATCGGGATAGATCTGCAACGAGCATAAATACTGCCCGCCTTAATCGATAACAACGCTGTATTATTGATATTGCTGTACTTAAACTTGGTGTAATTTCACAACCAGCCTGCAAAAATGAAGCGCATGCAGGGTAGCTGCACATCTTACATTCTGCAGTGTAATCATCTGGTATCCTCACTCAGTCGCTGTTATTTGACCTTGCTGTGATTAATCATCATCCCCGCTGCACACACACACACGAACACCCATTTATACATAGTAATTTACACACAAATGCACACACAGTTGATGCGCAGTCCGGTGCAGCTCTGCAGTATGGTCTCTGCTGCTGCTGCTGCTGCTGCTGCTGCTGATTCCTGCCTCTCGGCTGCCAGAGGCTCACAATGCAGCAAGGTGACTCAATGTTATTGTCTTCTCCTCAGAGAGCCTCCTCCTGCTGAATCACAGCTTACTAAAGGTGCCGAGCAGAAAATATGATAAAAGATTCCCTTGTTCTTTTTTGACTTTTCATCTTGGAATAGTTTGGGTCATAATCTGTCGGGCAGAGGCCTGCACAGGAAATCAATAGCATCCTTTCTAAATGCTGAACAGGTAATCCCTTAGTGTGAGCAGGGTAAGGTAAATAAATGAGCGTGAACAGGTGTCTCAAAGGGTCTGAATGATTAACCGCACACGGCGTAGAGTAATATTAAGACAGTTGCTCCTGCTAATAATGTGGCATGTTTAATTATCCTATAGTTGTTGATGAAATAGAGGCGCTGAGCTTCCACATCTGCTCAAAAGCTTTCGTTCACTGTCCGTGTTAGTTATGATCAGAGACAATGATTAATTGCCTTCCAGTCCATTGAACTAATACGCTGATGCCTACAGGGCAGAGATGTTATATTTAGTCTTAAGCCAACTGATCCAGATAAAAAATTAGATTCATTGTCTTGCTGTACCTGCCAAGGTACAGAGTTAGACTCTCTGGACTTTTATTAGCACCCATAGTTCAAGAAGAAAGCCAATGTTTTTACAGCTCCTGGCCGACAAATGTATGCCCTTTTGCCAAGCTGGTCCAAGTAGCTGTTAAAACAAGAGGGCATCTCATTGGAACTTAGTTTAAATCTTTTTAAGATCTGTACTTTTTATTGTTTATAATAAAACTCAATGAACAGAGCGACAAAGGGAATAAATATGTTGCAGATCCAGCTTGAATCCTTATCTACTGTGTCTTCCAACATATTACAGTTAAGCTGGAATAGATGTCAGCTCTTCAGTTATACGTGTCATACATACAGTACATGGATCATATAACTTAAACAAAGCGCTGTACATGGTGCCTCTCGTTCACACACAGTTAGACACCGATGGCAGAAGTCTGGCATTCAGTGGACACTTTGACATGTGGGAGCAAACGGTCATCTCTGTGATTAGAGGATGACCTGCTCTACCTCCAGAGCTGCAGCCACCTGATCATTTATCAGTGACGATGTGAGGTACTCATAGCTCGTGTGGCTGCACTTGCACAAGCTGTAACATTAACCAACTTTCACTCTCTGTTGTGTCAAAGCGCTTGTGCCCCCTAATGACTAACTAGGGAGCAGCTATTTTATTCAGGTCCATTTGATGACAGTGAAAGTGATCAGTGATAAATAACTCTTGAAATTACATTCTTAACTGTTTCATTGAGATTCCAAGACCCAAATACCCAGATAATGTACGTACAAGACCTGTACATTTTGCAAATAATCACTAACGATAAAGAAAATATAAGTGTTTGCTACTTTAGGATTGCGTACATTTATTATTGCAGTTTCTTTTGAGAGTCGTCAGGAATCTTACAGAAGCTCTGATTTAATCTGCCTGTGCGGGCTGCAGAGTGCAGCAAGAGGAGTACAGTCATCCATAAGTACGGCCACGAGGTTCCATGTAAGATGTTCCCATGAGCACAGTGAGCGGGGCCGGGGTGAGAGGTGAACCCGAACCCATTAATCACAGACTGCTGCTTCTTGAGCTGAGTCAAAAAAGTTTGTTTTTACTTAACTTCACTACACATACATGTAAGTAAGTGCAATTTTCAAGAACTTATACTTTAGTCATGTATTTACCTATTATCCTCTTTAATTCTACGTCCCTACATCGACCTGTTAGTCACAAGCTACTCTACAGATTAGGATTTTACATACAAACCATTGATGATATAATCAGCTTATGAAACACTTTCTAAATTGGTTGAAATTAGCTCCACCTTGATTGGCTGCAACAAAAAATGCATTGATGCATCAGTACTATTAATAATTCAATATTATAACGTTGAATAGACTGGCAGCTCGTGTGCCAAATGCGGCCCTACACCAAACTCATCCAGGTCCTCTGGTCATTTTTTTAGTGCACGAGAACAGTCTATCATTAAATAGTTTAAAGCCAGGCTGTATAAACAGAATATATAATGTATAATACTACTAACAGAGCCAATAAAGCCTGAATTGTTTGTGCTTAAA
>CAEMYA010000013.1:1448907-1489714 GCA_903131615.1 Diplodus sargus
CGAAAAAAAAAAAAAAGTTATATACACTCAGTTGCCATATTATTAACCACACTAATAGAGTCAAATGCAATCCATTACAACTGATGAGTCACAGGGTTAGTTTTACATTGTAAAAAAATGGTCAGTTTTGCTGACACTTTCAGAATTGATAATTTAAATATACTGTGTGTTTTTAGAACTGTGGTCATAGTTGGGATCTTGTTGTACCGGGCTGCATTATATTTCATTGGTGTTTCTAATATTCTGCCTCCCTCATGTGTGTCATGAGAAATCCGACACCACCTTAAACTATGACCTCAGCAATCTAATTGAGTTTAGCAAAGATGGATGTTAAGGGTTGTTGTATTGAACTGCGTCAGATCGCACAGTTATACATTTTTAAAGTGGCCACTGTGTATATTTCACCTAACTCCAAGATAATTATTGGTATCAATTTAGTTTTGTTTCGGTCAACAAACAAGTTAGTTCTTGAAACTGGGATGGGCGTTTCAAGCAAAAATGCTATTCAATTTTCACTGGGAACTATCTGAACACTGTTTTTTTTAAGACATCACCATTGTTGCAATTAACATGAGATTTTAGAATTCAGTGTTTATTTGAAAATCATATAGTGTATGTACAGTGAACATCTTGCCTGAATTAATTTTGTTTTTAGTTATTACGCAAGGTATTTTCTGTACTACTGAGACGGTTTCCAAATTGAATAACAATTCCTATTAGAAATCAGGTAACTGTATAAGTAGCCTTTTTTTTTTAAGTTGTTGCCATGATGTGCATGTGTGATGTTACATTTTGTAAAATAAGAGAAAACACATATAATGTAGAGCAGTTGACCTGGATATTCCAGATGTTGGAGTCTTCCATGAGCACATGTTACATGCTATATAACCTGTAAATGTTTTCTTATCAGCGTGCACAATGATAAATGGCTTTGATTAATTATTTCAGACATGATGTTCACTATGATGGATTGCTTACCTCAAGTACATTTGACATCTTTACAAGTTACTTTTGACCCCCTAAAGAAACTGAAAATTAAAGGAGCCTAAATAAACAGTACAGTATGCTGAGTGTAGGCAGTAAAGTACGTTTAGTGTTCAGGTGAATGCAACATGATAACATGGAGTTGCATTCGTGACTATTGCACTAAACTAACTATAGAGTGGGTGGATTTGGTGGAGGTGGATTTAATTTGTTTTCTCCTGCATCAAGGCCACTAAAGATCTGGAGAACTACGACAAAGAGAGACACGATGAGTTCAAGAGGTATGAAATGATGAAAGAGCACGACAGACGGGAACACCTGAAAACACTGGATGAGGACGATCGAAAGAAAGAAGAGGAGCACTATGAGGAGATGAGGAAGAAGCATGCTGACCACCCTAAAGTCAACCATCCGGTTAGTCTGATTTAAACACACACGACATTATGTGTGGTTTGTTTCAACCAATGAAGCAAATGTCTCTGTCCAATTTCCTCTTGCAATTTTTTGTTGAGATTTTTAGAAGTTTAGTTTAGTTTGGTTTAAGTTTTATTTGTAAAGCTATAATTTAAGTGTGATTTTGCTTCCATGTTGCAGGGTAGCCAGAATCAACTGAAGGAGGTGTGGGAGGAAGCAGATGGCTTAGACCCTGAAGATTTTGACCCCAAGACTTTTTTTAACCTGCATGGTAAGACATTTAACATCCAACAGCTGTCCATGTATTCAGTCCTCAGTCATTTAGCAAATACTGATGTATTTGTTAACTCTTTCTTAATAATGCAGATACCAATGGAGATGGCTTTTTTGATGAACAGGAACTGGAGGCACTCTTCACCAAAGAGGTAAAGCCAAGCCATCTGAAAAACAAAAAATCCATCATGTTTAAGTTTATGGTATTTGCACTGACTGTTTGTTTCTGCGTTTTTAGTTGGAAAAGATTTATGACCCCACAAATGAAGAAGATGACATGGTGGAGATGGAGGAAGAGAGGCTACGTATGAGGGAGCATGTCATGAATGAGGTACAGTTACACGCAGGAACCTATTCTTACGAAATTTGCATTCGTAATAGATTTCTTTGCTTAAAGCTCGCTGCTCGTGTCTCACTCACAGGTGGATTCTAACAAAGACAGGCTGGTCTCTTTAGATGAATTCCTGGTTGCTACAAAGAAAAAAGAATTCTTGGAGCCGGATAGCTGGGAGGTAAGACATCACGTATTTTTAGTATGTTGAGGTTATTCAAGAGTAGTGTAATCCTAAAAGCATTGTGTTAAAGGAAGTAGTGTACTAGTACGTGTGACGTCCACCTTGCGCGTCCCTCAGACTCTGGAGCAGAACCAGGCGTACACAGACGAAGAGATGAGAGAGTTTGAAGAGCATCTTGCCCAGCAGGAACAGGACCTCAACCTGAAATCTGTTGACCTCCAGAAACAGAGGGATGAGCTGGAAAGACAACAGGAGCAGCTTAATGCACAGAAAATTGAGCTGCAACAGGTAATGACACTGTTATAACACTGTTATATTTTAGTTGGGGACATGGTTTGCTACAGTAGGATTAATCTGATGCTGTTGGTTTATAAGACAATAGCAGTTCTGTCTTCTAAGTAAATGATAAATTATCAAATAAAAATCTACTCATTGTCACAGGCAGTTGAGCATATGGAGCGGCTGAAATCACAGAAGGTAGATCCCCCTCCAGAGGTTCATGGTAAGGGTGAATTGCACAATTTTGTTTGCCTTTTTGATAGTCGTTTGATCTTATAGGCTTACTTCTAAGAAACACAAAACTGCCTCTTTGTTACAGTTGACAGAAATGATATCCCAGAGATACACGACAACCAGCTGCAATTTGAACCAGAGGCCCACGCACCAGAGCATCAACCTGCACAGCAAATTCCTCAGGACACACCTCAAGAACACCACGAACAGCAAAATCAAGTCCTAGACCAGCACGGTCTCCCCCAGGCACACCAGGATCTGCCACCAGGCCACCATGAAACTGCACAAGGCGAGCATAACATGCCATAAACAAAACTGTCAGAACTTGAACCTCCACCACCAGACTTTTGCAGCACCTCCTCCCCTCCAACGTGCAGAGGAGCAGCCCCTCCTGAGTATTAGGTCTCTTTAACCAGCATGACGTTGGGGGTTGGAGGATACTTGAGATGGAGAGCAGCACAAAAGGAATCCCCGTTGAATGACGCTAGTGTTCGATAATAACTGTAATCCTCAGATTACATTCCGGAATTACAATAGTAAACTGACCAAGGACGTGCATCTTTAAAATGTTCATACAAGCATTTAAAGGAGTTGTTTGATTACATTAGAAATTATTAAGAATGTTTGGTAAAGATTATACAAAAAATATAATCTTGGTGAGCTGTTATGTCCTGCTGTTTGCTGTTTGAATTACAGAACCTCTAAGATGACATCAGCCTGAGCCTGTTTGATATGTGCAGTGCAGCTATTGAGGTGTTTTAATTTAACTGATTTTCAGACCTGATGACTCAAATTACCCCATACATTTTTTTTTTTATTTTTTTTAAAGGATTAGTTTACATGTGTGACTTGTGGTGAAATTTATTTCACTGGACTGTCAAGTATTTTAGAAATTGAGTACAAGAGACATTTTTAAAATGTTCCATCAAAGAGGCACTCAAGTCATTATAACCAGTAATGAGCATTTCATGTCCTAAACCATTTCACTTAACAAGTAAGGACTTCTTGTTCTTGATGCAGAAAGGTACAGTATCTTTTTACTGTAATCCACAAGGGTTCAGTCAGACCTTTGTTGTAAACATCATTTCAATCATCTTCAGCTGAAACCATCAGCACATATTAGGATCTTTTAACCAGGAACGTCCTCATAAAGCCACGTGGTTCAGAGTCCTTTACTTTTGTCAAGAACTCAACCAAAACTTTTTCTACTTTCTTAGTGTTGATTCTGGTTGCTGGTTGCTCTGGTTAATAACTGTAAGTTGGCTGTTTACCTCCAATGAAGTGTCTTTTCAATGTCATATAGTCACATCGGGTTCAGTTCTACAGAAAATGGCCATATTGGGCCACACTGCAGCTGCTTTCATCTGACTTTGATGTTGGAATAAATTAAGGTGCTCGGTTCTTCAAATACAGAGAAACATAAAGGGAATAAATAAAGTTTCCCCCCATTCAACAAATATTTGACCCAAGTTCATCACAGCTCTTCAGATGCTCATGTTGTGGTATGATGGGAAGTTCGATTTTGGTCTGTTGTTCGTGCACAAAATGTGTATGTGACATGTTTATTTATGAGTTGATCATAATTGATCATGATTTTGAATTTGTTAAATAAAAGTTTTGTTAAAGCTCATTTTATCAATTAAGGTGTAGACTATTACTCTGCTGTCTTTCTACATGCTTTTCAAAGTGTTCTGTTTAAGCAACAGCTGGATTTGTTAAATTAGTTGCGCTAATCTAAAGGGGCAAACCTCAAAGTCAAGAGCTGCATCTGATATTGCCAGTGTCTTTTTATTGTATCAAAATTATATCATGGATTCGCATTCAGTTCACATCATTTGATGTGTTTTACTTGTTCCTAATTTAAAGAAACATCTTTGCATGGCATATCTTTTCCCCCAGATAACCAGTTTGGTGTCGTCGCTGTGCTATCCAAGTTGCTTTTTTTTCCATGTCACATGGTGGTTTATTCTCACTGGCAGATTGTGGTCATGGCAAACCACTGTTGATTTATTGGCACTTTGTATGGAAGGCTTGAATTGCATTCTGTGAAATAACAGGTCTGCCTTATTATGGTTTTATCTTCTACATACTTTTAGACATGGAATACATACTGTTGTGTTTTTGCAGTGTCATTTGATTTCTGTGTGCCAAGTGTTCCTTTGAGACAAAGCTGCATCATAATTTGCACAAACTTTACAGTGTTTTCTGCTGACTTGCTGATAGTCATTTGACAATACTGTACGACTCAGTTCAAGACAATAAAACAGTCATGACCTTTCAGTTTGTGTAACAGATTTCATCGCTTGATGATTGACTCAAAGTCTTACATTACAATGTAAAACAACAGTTAAGTACGGACAATCCATGCATACATTGGCAGAAGACAGGCAAGTCCTGTCTGTCATTGGTTTGACGCGGTCAGTGACATACAGCACCTGTCTCTAAACCACTGCCACTAACCTGGCATATTAAATCATACACAATTGAAATATCAGAACCTAGAAACTCAAATAAACACTAAAGCAGGAAAGGTAGTATCCTTAAACAGAGGGTAATAGAACACAACTTTATTGAAACAGTCTCAACCAATAACATCAGCGTACAAAGAGGTGGTGGCGCAGGAGATGACAGAGGGGTAAAAAATAAAACAGAAGAACAAAAAAAAAAAACATTAAATGGATTGATGAAAATTAAAAGATCAAGAGGAAAAAGTGGCTGACAGCACAGGGCAGAAGAAAAATCCTTCTCATGGAATCAGATCGACAGTGGCAGGGTATTTTTTGCATTTATTTTGTACAAAAAATAAATTAATGAAATCTTTCAAGTTTACAGGAATATCTATTCGTTGTTTTATATCACACAGACTTGCTGATAATCCTACATGTGGTGAAGTTCAGCATTTTTGTGTTAAAACATTAAGAGGATCTAGACAGACCAAAGCAGGCTGAATCTGATAAGTAGGCCAGGAGTTAAAAAAATAAGATTACCAATGAGAAAGGAAACATTGTTATAAAAGTGAGCTGGGGCAAACACATTCAAAGAACCTGAATGTTAAACGTGGCGCAACTTGACGGTCTTGAGGACCTTTTAGGATCGCATTGCTTGAGCATTTCCTCGAGACAAGCCTCGAGGTCCTTGGGCAGCTCCCCGCTTGTAGTTCTGCTGATATCCCTCCTTGAAGAAACAACAAAGATTTACAATAACTACCCTTTAATTCTTACAAAAGAAAAAACAATGAAGAACAGATAAAGATATTTGAGCTTTTTGGGTACACAAAATGTATTTACATTAATAATGAAAGTTAATCTTACCCGCTGGTAGGTGTTATTGGAATAGTCTCGGGACGTGTTAAATTGGGTTTGACCATAACCACTGCTGGGAGCATTTGAGAAGGGGGGGCGATAGCCTTCATATCCCCCTGGTGACGAGAAGCATTTAAATTAGCAGTGTGCTTCATGTATTGTGTCATTACAAAGAATCATGAGGCAACATGACTGTCGAACACTGCCTGATGCTCATACCTCTAAATCCATTGGAGGAGCCCCGGTATCCATTCATCATGCCACGGCCGGTCCTGGGTCCACCCCTGGGCACAGCCCTGCTGTTGTAGAAGGACTGTCCCGGCTGTCCAAACGCTGCGGCTGGAGAAGGCTCTTCATGGCCGCCTGCTGAGGGCATGACAGGGTCTTGAGGCTGGAAGCCACTGACAACTGGACGAAAGAAAACAAGACAGAAGATTTTGTAAGTATAGTGTTATTGTTTTATCTATTTTTTATCATATATTCTTAATTTTGTCTCTTACTTTAAATGCCCTTTTTAGAGTTTATCATAAGGCCAAACTTATTGGTTTTTCTGATTTCATTTTTATTTGTTACACCAAAAGTCAGACATTTTAGTCTCATAAATGCAACATGCAGAAAGGGGCTATTGATCGGATATTATCAATTTTAGGAATGCACCCAGAGACGTTTTGATACAAATCATGTACAAATCTATTCCATATTGATGGTAAGGTGAAGGAAAAATAAATACAGAATTTTACGTCACCAAATACTTTGAAAATTAGTTAGCTGATCAGCTGCTTTTGTGAATGACTGCACATCATATGCTGTCAGGACAATGTAGAGATGATGCCAAGCAATCAGCCAAAGCTGTACCCTCACCTGACTGTAATGTCTCCTGTGGGATCTCAGGTGGGTCTACAGTACTTTCTGATTGGCTGCTAAAGCCTGGTCCATAGCCACCAGGGAACTGGCTGGGCTGCTTCAAAGGATCTGCTTGACCATCAGTGACTGGAGGTACAGGTGCATTCATATTAAATACCTGAGGAGGGAAACAAAAGTTTTCTGTGTGTCCGAATCAAAACAATATCCCGATTTCTATACAACAACCTCACAGTTTCCAAACATGGTCACGTCCACATTGTTTGACTGGACCAGATAGAAGGCATACCGCTTGAACTGACTGGAAGGGTGCTGCGTTGACATTGATGCCTCCAGAGTGGGGGGGTTTGGAGACAGGTGGGAAGGCGGAGGACAGGGAACATGGGGCGGGGGACTGCTCAGACGACAGAGACATCGAGCCCTGGGGAGGGAGGGAGGGAGGAGGGAAATAACAAGGCAAGGAAACTAGGACTACAGCAAGTTCATGTGAGACAGAATGTCTGATTTTACACCTTAAAACTGGCTCCTACCATATTATCATATCCAAATGAAATCAAAATCTCCCTTTAATACACAGTATGAAATATCACGACATGTCAGACAGCATCACATTTACTCCACCAGCAAAGCTTCTAGAAATATGAGAAATAAGCTGTACTACTCCTGTTATTCAAAGGGCACACTGCTCTTTCAGCCAAATCAAAGCAACCAAATCTGTCCAACCACTTAGTTGCCACTCTACGTACTTGTGAGGATTCCTGTGGTCCAGACACTGCACTTGTTGGGGGAAGTCTGGACTCTGAGAGGGCTGCTTGGAAGAAATTTTAAAACAAAGAGAAAAGGTTAGACTTCAGACGCAACTTAAGGAAAAAAAACAAATACAGGTATGCTTTTAGGCTCATATATCAGAAAACAGGGACCAGATCCTACTGAGTAGAATCTGGGGGAGAATCTGTTCCGAGTCATGATAAATGAACTGTCACTCACTTGGAGGACATCCCATCTGCTGTAGGTCAACAGTCTGCCTGGGCTTCATCGGCTGGGCGGACACAATGGCTGGGTCCAGAGCATGGCCGTCAAACTCCAACATGGAATCCTAGGAGAGCCAAACAAAAGTAAATGTATTGTTTCATCAAGCATTATTTTACAACATGTGGGTCCACACTTCGTTCGACAGAGTCCTTTCTGTACCTGACCTCTATGTGAAAGGAGATAGTTTTCACTAAATTAATCAATTAGTTATCTAAAAGTATGAATAACACATTTGTAACAGCACTTAGCTGGACACTACAGCATCTGCTGGACCCATTTACCTGCATGAAGTTGTACGTCCCCTGCATCTGGGCCATTAGGTCTTGCACTACCTGCTTTCTGACCACTGGGTCACTGGGTGGATTTGGAGGGCCGTGGTCCGCAGTAACAGTTGGTTCTGTAGCCAGCTGGGCAGGGGGCTGGTGCTCGAGGGAATTCACCATCTATTCAAAACACAGACACATGTGACAATCACATTAGACTACACAAATACAAGGTTTCTGAGAAATATGTATTAAGGCATAAAGTACTGGAGTAAAGCTATAGTGCAGCACACCTGAGCCTCCACTGTCCACTCCTCCACTTGGTCTTTGTCTGTACTGCTGTATGTTGTTTCTGGAATGAACTGTCTGTTTACAAACTATAAAACAAGAAAATGTAAGAGAATTAGATACAACAGAAAAAAAAAACAGCTCTTAACTACTGCCAAGTTGAGATTTATGTAAGGTTGATATGCATCATATAAGCAACACTCAAAGAAATCTCACCTCTGTGGTTTCCACTTTAACTGGCTCAGTGTATTTTTCAGTAGCTGTTACTTCTGGAGAAAAGAAGCAGGTGTGAGGGGAGGTTTTGAAAAAGGGTCAAAGAAATAACTCACACGTGTTCTGTCAATGTGCTGTTAGTAACCTGGTTCTGATGGCTGCTTCACAGCCTTAGTCTCAGCCACCACTGTCTGATCCTCTTTTTCATCTTCCTCCTCGCACGTCCCATTCTGATGAGTTTGTGCTCTGTCAAAGTAACCACTCAGCAGCACTTTATCCAGAGTCTCCTTCAGTGACTTGTCTGAAACAAAGACAAGGTGGCAAGTTAGAGAGGAAACGCATGGCTTAATGACATGCGTATACTGCACAAGGATCAATTGATTAGTTGTGTTTTTGAGGTGGCGGATCAAGAATTGTAAATACTTACATGTGGTCCCTGCAACAGCCTTGTCTCTTCCCTCAAGCAGTTCCCACAAGTGTACCGAGGCCTCCTCATATTGATCAGTCAACCTGTATGTTACACAACAGGGTAAAAATATAATCGACTGCTGTCCTGTTGGTCGTCTGTTCTATATGTATACAAGTTTATTCTATTTCTTACTTTTCTAATTATATTGTTTATTTTTTACTATCGTTATTGTTTTTTTTGTAATGTTCTGTAACTTGACTGCTTTGTCACACACATTTTCCTATTTGTAGGACAATAAAGGAATACTGATTCTGTTTCACTATCCTTACACACTTAACAGGTAAAGACATATGTACACTTAAACAATAGAAGCACAGGCAGTCTCATACCTGACATCATAGTTCCTATCAGGTCCCACCAGTTTGTAAAACTCATCCAGAGATGTGAGGTCAGCGTCAGTGAGCAAAGGCGAACCAGTAGCATCGGGCCGTTTAAGCTCCTGCCGGACGCTGTCCTCTCCCATCTGGTCCAATAAAAACTGAAGCTCCAAAACCGTCTTCAACCGCCGCTGTTCCCCCTCCTCTCGCTGCAGCTGTTCCCGTCTTGCAGACTTCTTCACCGCCTTTTGAACCTGAACACCGCAGTCAGACATGTTTTGTCAGACAAGGTTTTCAGAACAAATCACAACCCCATCATCTGATAAGCTTTTATGAGGCAGTAAGTATTCTTTGAATTCTTGTCATGTGGGGTTGTTAGGATGTGCAGCCACATGTCTTGTATTACATCAGCTACAACAGGTAGTGATAACCAGGATATTTGTGAGCTCTTGATAAAGAATTTGCTTGTAAAAACACTGGGACTAAGAAGGAATAAAGGGTTTCCTAATGTTTGACAACTAAATGTTGGTAAAGAGTCATATCATATTTATAAAACTTTACAAATGAATTATAACATCACATTCAGCAGGCTATGAAAACAACGGTAAGTCAGGACTCACCTCTTGGCCCAAAGTCAGGAAGCTCTTCTGCAATTCTCTTGCAAACTCAAGATTGTTGGAGATCTCTTGGTACTTTGCCAAGGCTTCCTATGGTTGGAAATACATTTTGATTTGTATATCATTTTAGGAATGATTTCCCTCAAATAGAACATCACAGAGTAATAGATCCAACATGTGACATAACACTGATGCAAAATGATAATATTTCTGTTTCATTTCTCATGTATTTTCATGTAGGTGTGTTAGATTGTAGTGCATAAAATTCACAGCAGACTTCAATAAAATAACTGATATATTGATTTGTGCTTTCTTGGCTTACCAGTTGATCTTGATTCAGTCTTTCTCCCTTATCCTTCTTTGCCTGGTAGTCATCCAGTTTGGACTGTAAGAATATTGAGAGATCAAAGTTTTAGATAAGATATAAAACAACAGGCTAAAAACAAATCACTTCCTCGATTAAGAGAAACAGATCTTGCAGACATTCGTGGGCTGAGCGAGACTTAGTTGTCAATGTACTTTTATATGTGAAGGAGAATCTACTTAAAAAGGAATCCATTATTTTCCAGACACAAGTTATGGTGACAAGTACAAAATGGAACCTAGACAGACAGAGAATTGCTGCTGTATACTATGTGGATCAAATCTGAGAAGACACTCTCTTGAGTCTTGCAAACTAAATACAGCATATTTTGGTGAAAAGGCAGAATTTCTGACCAAGATGCTACGTTTTGCCAGCACAGAAACCAGATACAGGCTCAGTTCTGTTCACTGAGGTGCATTCAGCATATACCTGAAAGAAACACTTAATAACCCAATGGCATACAGTACCTACTCTCACATTTCCTATAACATTCAAAATGTGGTTAGATGCCTTCACCTCTGTTCTCCCACATCTTTAAAAGGGATAATCATGTCATATCTTTTGCTACAGGAAAACTATCAACTCTAACCTCCCGCTTAAGCGAAAGAAGACAGTAGGATGACACACCGAAAAATTTTTATGAAATACAGATACCTTTTTCTTTTCCATGTTGCGAACCTTCTTATCGACCACAGCAAGAACCTGCTTCATCGTCTCACAATGATTTCCATTTCCCAGCTCTGGAGTGGCAGACTGGACAGCACTGTTTCCAACCATCGCTGAAGGCATCTAAAGGGAGAACATTTAAAGAATGAAATTGTTGGAAATATATCAACATTTTTGTTCACTACTAGAAGGAACAAGCAAAGGCAAATGTAACAACAGATCTTAGCTGAGGCAGAGACTATATAATCAGAAACCTATCTTTTGCATGGACTGCTCTATTCTAATTAAGGCTATCAGCTGCAGTGTGTGGACAGTTGATACTTTCAAACAACCAGAGTGAAAAGGGAGAAATCTATAGTTATCCAAAATACATTTATCTCAGATTATCTTTCTGTAATTACTTTAGCTGTAGAGGCAGGTGGAGGGATTTTGAATAGGTTTGCTAAAACGGGACTTCAATTTGGGTATTTATTACTGATACACGTGGCAGATAGATACATATATAGACATGTCTGGGTTATTTAAATTAGAATGTTAAAATTATCATTGCTTTATAAGCTGTTTGTGGCGCCAATGCAAGGTGACACTGGGATCATCTGATTTTTACAAATGCGCATTTCTAATGGAGCAATGGACGTCTGTGTCTGTACGTATCTGAAGCTAATGAAACACTAGTAACCTCTTCTTTAATCGTAAAAAAGCTAATCACAGCTCGATTTCCTTTATCTACAATATTACCTTTTCCTTTTCCGTTTTATGTTAACATTACTATTTACCCTAACTGGGACGGCAGCCACCTGACGATGAACTGATTATTCATATAAATAGATCCGATATTGAGGTTAGCGAGGATTGATGTTATGCACTTTGAGCAACACTGGTGTTTTTCCCACGGTGCTGGACTCAAACCGACAACCCCGGGCCAAGGGAAGTGATAGTGACGCGTTCGAGCAAATCTCTTTGATTTGAGCGACGAATTAAAGACGGCATAAAAACCGGTTATGGCTAACTGTTCCCCCCTGCGGCATGAGGAAATGTTAGCCGCTCAGTAATAACATGCTTAGTTTGGGGTTACATACATATAACGTCCGTGAAGTAGCGTGTAATCGGAAATTTGCCAGAGGAAGTTTGCGTTAACACAAGTTAAAATGTCGGCCTTGTATTCAAAGTTAAAAAACCTTAACGTTAGCTCCCTTGGAGACATCGGCTAACCTTATTGACGGATGCTAACAATACGCGACTAGCTAATGTAACAGCTAACGTGTGTGTCACGTACTGTCAGCTGAGGTTGTAAACTCATCTTTTGGGGGGCTTCATTCACCAGCTAGCTATTCACTGGTGCAAGACAAACGTTAGCTAGCAACAAAACACCAGTTTACCGAGCGGAGAGCGCTGGACCTAATCTCCCTTTTCCCCCCATTGTTAGCTGAGAAGCTAGCGTGCTCGTTAACGTTATGCGGCTAATGCCCCAAGTTAGCCGGATGTCAGGTAAACTACATCAACCAAGAACAGTTACTCTGTGTTCAGAAAACGATATGTGGTTTCAAGATGTTTATAACGGAATAACAAAGAGCAGGTCAGGACGCTGCGACAACTCGTTTTGTTCAGTCGTCTCGAGTAAAACATGACTGAAGACGATTTACTGAACAGAAAACAGAGGAAACAACCCTTCGTTAGTGATGACACGAAGCCCGTACCTTTATACTCTTTGTCTTCAAAGAGATTTTGGCGTATGGGAGCAGTCCGTATCTTTTACTTCCAGTGGTATTCTTCTAGAAGGATGCTCAGGTTCTCACCAGCTGCTGCTGAGCTAACGGTAACGGCAGCGGCTACAAGGACCCTGCCGCTGACCTCAAGAATGCCTGACAGGAAAATATGTCCTACCTATATGGTCAAAGGTGTCATCGCCCTATTCTTAGATCTGATGATTCTCTTAATCAATGTGTTAATTCATTTGTATTTTTTAAAATTTCTCTTTAATTGTGTTGCCAAACGTGAGACTGAGTTTTTGTTGAATAGCAAACTTTTAGAAATACTGAGGTTTTAGTTAAGCCTCTTCTCCCCAACAACAGCTGCAATATTTTATGTAGTCTGTTAGCTGGGCAATTATATTTTCCTTAAAAAAGATTTTTTCCCAATATGAAGGTCTACACTGGAGCCCCTCAGGGCTGTGTGCTCAGCCCCTCATATTTCACACTGTACACCAGTGGTGGAAAGAATACCCACAAGCTATACTCAAGTACAAGTAAAGTTACATTACTGAAGTATTACTCAATTGCAAGTAAACACTACTGAAAAATAAAAAAGTACTTATAGGTGGCATTTGTAAGAAAAGTTGATTTTTGAGTCTCTTGTCAAAAACTGGCAGCTGACTGTCCGACATCCCAAAGTGTGAGTTTTTGACCCAGAGCATCACTGTTTGACGAGTTGGAAAAATACACTTCTCCTACAAATAGCACATTTAAGTAAAAGTACAAAGTATTCTTCTCAAACTCAGGGTATTACTTATTATTTAATATTGATGTTTTAAATGATTATCAGGGGCAGGCATTCAATAAAAGGGGTTTCTCTGTTTCTCCAATTCCTTAGTCTCAATTATTCCCAGCTTCTGCTCTTTTCTGCTCAGTGGTCATGGTCACCTCCCAGAACCTGCGTTTGCTGCAGAGCTTTGTGTTTTTTGTCCGTATGTCAGGGTTTTCATTGTCTTGTTCGTGATCAGACAGCCTTGTTGGTGACGAAACGATAGATGAAGGAAGGTTAAGAGATGAATCCAAATTGTACTCAGTACTCAATTATGATTTTAACAGTAATTTAGTTGATTACATTGTGTAATACATCAATTGTGATTTAAATAGTAACTAGGTTGATTACATATTGTAATACATACGTAGGTATGAGTAAAATTACAGATTGCAGCTGTACACCCACGACTGCACTCTCAGCCGTGGAGAGAACTCTGGTGTGAAGTATGTGGATGGAACAGCTTTCATCTGCAGCATTACGTGCAATAATGACAGTTTATATCGTCTGACCCATATTTTGTCTTGTTTTGTTATACAACCCTGCGTTGTAGCATGATAACCAAATTAACTTTGAATCTTAAACACTGATTCGAAGCTTTCTCCACACTGCCATGAATAGGATTTGGATCATTTTTTTTCGTATTTGTTTATTATAGCCTAGTTGATTTAAATGTATTCAATCTAAAAATATGGGAATCATCCCTTGATACCCCCACCATATTCCCCGAACACCTACATTCTCAGAATAAAACAGGACATGACTCAGTCGATGTCTGCCTTCAGCCCTGATTGTATGTGGATTCACACACATCATGAACCTCTTATTTCCTAAAAAAAAAACCTGAATTGGTTCCCTCAGTTATTTCTCCATAAAAAGGGTGTAAGAACTGAACACAGCTGCTAATGATCTAAACAGAGTGTAAACTTGAGTTATAAAGAAGAGGGTCAGACTGAGATTTAAAAGAAAATGCAGCAATGACAAAAAATGAACAGAAGATGGTGCAGTTGTCCAATAAACTGGACAGTTGCTTGCAGAAAAAAACGTCTCCAGGCATAATCCTATGCTGTCTCAGATGGCCCTCTGATGTGTGTTCACTGTGGTGTTGTTGACATTTTAAATTGATTTCTCTCGGTCTTTTCTGTAGTTTTTTAGTGGGCACAGAGTGTCCAATGAATCTGCAACCATGTGGTGATGTGCTAAGTAGCAGTCACATAACTGTCGAAGGGAATCTGAAGGGCAAAGAACAAAAGCAGGAGCATCATGAGATTTTCGGGTAGTTTACCAGACTCACTGTAATGAGCAGGTTGAACCACAGAAAGAAAACCAAGCAGAAAGACAATACAGTACACGTGTACTAACAGTGGTAGTGCTGATTTAATTCTTGTTTCTTAAAATCAACGCTGCCAGTGTCTCTATGAGTCAAATCGAAAACACAATAGTGGAAAAAATGAGGTGTCATAGATTGAAAATGTTGCGAAATGAACAAACATTTGTTGACATGCTCTAAAGCACACAGCTACAACTTTGTTCCACTTTATCCAATTGTGTCCATAAGATAAAGGCTTCAGAATATCAGCATTAGCATAAGCACACATAGCTTAAATTCAGAACATCTGCTTTGCATATTACATAGTTTTGTTTGCATATTTTGGTTCTTGTTGCCATCAACTTAATGGAAGTGTGCACTTCAGTACAAATCAAGTCAGAACCAGGATAAATGGCAGAGATCAGTGTATTGTAGCCAGCGACATGTTGAGTCCAGTCAAAGTATGAGTGAAATGAAAGAAATGCTGATTAAACTTATAAATGAAAGTGTGCATTTATAGACAGACACAAGTAATGTGTAGTGACGGCTCACTGAATAAGACCTACAGTAACTCTACCAGGATGGAACATTGTTATTCTCTGCTTAATTATACCAAAACCCACGGAATCTCAAACAAATGTTATAAACAACTGGGGATGCATGATCAAATATCTCCTCTAACATATAGTTTGAAAGATCCGATCTCTCACACTTGGCATCATATGGGAAAAATAACAGCATGAGAGCATCGGTATTACCAAACCCTCAGAGATTCAGACCTTTTCAATAAACTTTCACACTCAATTTTCACACCTCCTTTATGATCCCTGCGTCTGGCTCTCTGTCTGATGACGAATATGTCTATAACTGGTGAGGTGGGGGGGAGGGGGGAGTGTAGAGATATCGGGCTCCTTTCTCTGATGTGGGCTGTTGAGTAATGGCCGTACATCCTTCAGTGCTCCTCTCCTGCAGCACATCTGACTGGATTAAATATGTGCAGAGGATTTATTGGCTGAAAAACCACAAGAGCCCCACAAAAACTCCGGCCCCAGACCACTTGTAGTGTAGGCCAGGCAAGCGCAGGAATCCATCTGCAGCCCCTCTGGCTTCCCTCGTCTTCTATTTCTATCTCCCCTTCAAACTTGGTATCTTAACACATTTTCGTCCATGACCTTTTTTTTTTTAAACGTTTATCTTAACTATTCCATTACACCAAAAGTGTTTTAGTTGTGTGATACGTCACCAGGAGATGAGGTGAAATCAGGATCATGGGTGTTTCCAGATTTTTTTCAGGAGGTGGTCGGGGGCTTTTTTCCACTCACAGCCTCTCTTCAGTTGGTTGGGCAACATTAATAATTCATGGCCCACATGTGTTACAGACAGATTACAAGCATCTCCACTTAACTACCATCATTATCATTATTACAGCCAGAGAATTTTATTCACCATCTTGCAATTTGCAAACTCATGTGACTGAGGTTTGATTTCGGAGTGTGGTTCAAGGGTGGATTTGTTTACAATGCAGTCCTTGGGGATAAACTATGATGATTGGTATCTCCAGTCCTTCAAATTCAAAACCAAATTCAATGTATTCTCACTGCAGTGCATTTACAAGACCATACCAGTGATGCCTTTGGTTCTGTGGGTATTCTCAAAGCTGCCGCATGACGTATACTGAGAGCTGCTTTGAAAATGCTATGCATTCATGCTCACATTCTTTTTTCTTTTTGGAACGTACTGGCATAGTGACTGCAAGCCTCATGCTCTGTAAATCTGGGGATCTCATGCTTTGTCTCCTCTGTGTGTAGATTCAAAACTTGTAGCTTGCGAGTTGTCTCAGCAGCTGCGGAGGAGCAGGGTGATCCTGTTGGAAGTGACTACGGACAATCATGTTACACATTTGTCCATATGCTGTCTGGCACGGAGCCGGATGCTGGATGGCCTCTTTGTCATTTATTATGTCTCTTTGTTTGAGCCCCTTAAAACAGCTCAAGCTACAACCTAACCTGAAACACAGTATCACAATAGTGAGAGCGTCTCATCAGCTCCACAATGACCTAAAATCGATCGGATATCCATCCCTCTATTGAAAGACATACACCTGTATGTGTACAGAAATGTTTACCTCTCATAAATGGAACTACACTATTTTTTACAGACCATATTCACACAGCTGCCATTTTCTCGCTCAGGGTGGTAAGCTGAAATACCGGGATAATGTTAAAGCTGTATTCCAAAGTTAGATATTTGATACCCACTGGGCTAAAGTGAGTGTTCAAATACATGTAACTCAAATCCAAGCCAACATTACATTTGATTACATCCAGTGTGTTTCACTTCCATGCTTAAATTAATGTGTCCAAGATGTGTGTTGATGCTTTCAAATGTATCATTTAATGTAATACTGCACAATACACACAGTAATTTTTGCTTGGAAGTGGTTAAATCCTGACGTCAGCTGATGTCAAACGGAAGCTAATGTGGTACTGAAAATGTTGCTTTAGCTTGAAATATGGCCTGATTCCTGATTCCTCCACATTTTCACTTTCCATTGTCTTTCCAGTAGCTGCTCAATCATGAAGTGATATGATGACAAGAACTAAGATGTTTATAGGGCTTGGAACCTGGAACACAGCATTACAACATTTGAGCTTCCTACCCCGAGCCTGATGTCAGATGAAAATGGCCGCGTGTGAATATGGTCTATTGTGTTATCCTCCATAACTTCACGGCCTCGGAGGTGTACTTGTCTCTTAATCAGCCAAATTTGGTACATTTATATCTTGTACAAAACGAACTGGATGGCACACATATTATGACATTCAGGTGACACCTGTAACAGGTGAAATAAATTATGATATATGTAATTAGTTGCGCATGTGGCTATAATTAACACTCCAGTGTTCCACACATAGAATTGAATGTCATCAACTTAGTACTTTTACTGTTTTGCCACATTCGTTGCATTGCATCTTACTGAAGCCCAACACACTGGAGTTGTATGTGTGTGTACAGCAGTGGAGCACATGGGCCATTGCTTAATTTGTGGTGTGCAGCTTTCTATTTACTAACAGAAAATACATACATGTCTGACATTGTATATGTAATATTATTTCTCACTACTTTTTAAGATGCCAATATGGTGCCCGACATTAACAGACATCTCGTGTTTATTTCAAAGTCAAACTAGTAGCTTGTTTCCACAACAACAAAACAAAGTTGGTAGCTTGTATACTTCATACGTTTCAGCTTTCAGGTTGCTCTTCCAAGCTGCAAGTGTTCCCATTTTCCACTTGTTTGCATGTTTAGGTCTTCTTTCATCACAATTCCATAATCTGCATCAGAAAGCCACAAAGAAGTCACTGAATTCAGTCAACCCATTATAGACATCAGGGTTTGATATGTGTGACAGCTTCTTAAAAAGTCATTACGTCGAGTGTCAGTTCACAACATCTGCTTCATATTACATACTTCAGTTTGCATATTTTCTATCTTGTTCCTATCAACTTAAAAAAAAGTTTGCACTTAATATAAAATGAAGTCAGAACCAGGACAAAGACCGGAGACCGGTGAAACTTGCATTCTGGCTAAATTCGTATGAAATGAAATGAGAGAAATTCTGAGTGAAATTTTGAGTGAAATTCTGAGTGAAAGACTTTTCATAGAAGACACAAAAAATATGTTGCCATGACTCACTGAATTAGACTAGAAGTAGTTGCAGCAGACAGGAAAATGTGTTATTCTCCACTTAGTTATACCAAAAATCCACATATTCTCCATCATAGGAAACTGGGACTGCATGTTCAGATATCTCTATGAAGAGAATCTGGTGTAATTAAGTTGCTGGTGTCTGATGCAGATTCAAATGAAATTTTGGATCTAGCGGATTTAAAAATGTATAATTTCAAAACAGATGTCTTGTTTGAACTATTAGGCCTTTGTGCCAATCTAGTTTGTAATGATTTTTTTTGTCCTGTGTGTGTTCCAACATAACACACACATCATCTCAGCAAAAATCGAATATGTCTGACTGAAATATGCATTAATTAGGCTCATTCAATCCAAACCTTGGCTCAAAAAACCTTTAGAGCAACAAAAGCAGTCTTATGAGCGGTGATTAAATGTCATGGTTTCAAACTACTCTTGCTCTCCAGTATTATAATACTGAAACATTGTACATGCACAAAGAGAAGTGTGTTTTGTTGTTGTTAGATGGTCAGCAATCCCCACAAGGAATGAAGTCAGTGAGACGGTGGATGAAAGGTAAACTACGACCTTTGACTCCTGTTCTGCATTGCGTGACTAGTGTTGGCTCCTGAAGCCCAAACTTTGGTACTGGGTCAGCGCTAACCTGGTCTGCTCAGTAACAGGAATTCAACACACAAGCTGATCTTATCTGACAGTGTGAAACCAGAGCAGACCTGGCACTCCTGTCCGACAGAGCCGGGCCCAGAGGGCATCATGGGAACTCATGTGAAGCCAGCTCAGGGATAAAACACCAACAGCGATTTATAGACCTTCGACCACCTCAGAGATTTAGAATAACATCTGTCAGTCATGGACATCGTGAGGGCAGCTCTCCGATTTCAGCCATATGATTATAAAATGTCAGAAGTTCCACCATTATGCACATGCAGGACATCTTGACGAATATTGCTAAATAAACCCAAAGTTCTTTTACCTGACTAAAATATTTTAAATGAAACTAAAGTCCTAAAAATTAATTCTGGGTTTTTTCAAATAATATTTTCATAGAGTGCTTGTGAGCGAGCATGTTGATGTTAATAGATGTTGAAGAAGGAATAACAGGTGATGACAAGATGGGAAATAAGTTAACAAATGTAAGAGAACGTGACAAGCGTAGCGTATTATAATGCAGTCGTAATGCTTTACGACAGCACTCATAAACACACGATACTTTCTGATGCACCACATCGCCGTTCATAAAACATCATAGATGTGACTTAAAATAAAATGATACGTTCAAGTGTCTCATGGAGACTTGTGACTAGATATTATTATGTGTTATGTAAACTGCAGAAAAATACAAATTATATTTGTCTGATTTTGGATTGCACATAGAAGATTTATTGATTGGTTGATGGATTGATTAATTGATAATGTGTCATTTGCAGCAGTTAGAAAATAAAAGGGGTATATTAGCACCTCATATCAACATATACATATCGGTGATGCCAAATGTTATGCAATTTCTTTAACTGACAGTCCACTGCCTTATTAATCAATTGTTTGGTTAATCATGAATATATGTGCATATCTATGAAACATACTGAACGTTTTGACATCAGAGAACTGTTTTGACCATGGACATGATATATGTTTGATGCAAAATCAGAGCAGGCTACTCAAGGAGTTCAAAGTAAAAGAATAACGTTACTTGAATGACTAACTTAATAACTCAAAGTAATGGCTTCATTTTAATTTTTCAGCTCGTGTCTTTCGCTATTCATCTGGCCCAACAAAGTCCAACCCACACTGAGGCTACTAAATCGCTAAAATGTAATAATGTCTGTCTTGTCATTTTCAAGTAACAAATTACTTGTGTTTTAATTAAATACATTTTCTCAAACCAGTATTTCTGATGTATTTAATAAGCAAGTACTTGTAACAGGATAACTTTGATTTATTTTTGCCCACATGATTGTCAGTAAATACATTTTAGTCAGTTAAATTCGATTTAATCAATGAATGATTGTCATTAACATCCCTAATACATGTATCATAAGAATAACACAGAGGCTACACACAGTCAAAATAGTGAAAATAGACAGACGCCAGATTCAAGTAGATCCTCACCAGAGATGACAGGAGATGACATGATCTGAAATTCATATATTGGGCACCACTCAGAAACACTCTGTGGGATTTTTTTGTTAAAACTCAATCCATTTTTGCTGTAAAGCAGATGGAATGTGTCGTGTTTACTCTGCGTTTAGATTCAGATCAATTTGGATGAAAATCTAAACCTAAATTCGGAGCCAAATAACCTCCCCTGTCAGTCTGTGTATTCCAAAGTTATAGCAGACTCTTGGACTTCCACTGTTACCTCGGGTGAAATCCATCCTCGCTGAAAAACCAAAACAAAAGCGATGTGGAGATAATAATACAGCATGTTTCATCCAAGCAAGTCAAACTCGAAACATACTTGGATGTTGCCTGACCGTGAAGATGGTATCAACCACCAACTGCGAATGGCCACAGAAATGTCCGACCTCCGCGAATATTAGCTCAAATCAAACTGCTCATGTTGCAGCAGTAGAAATAAGTCAGTAAAATCTCAAGTGAAGCTATTACTTTAATGTACAGAAACATAAGGATGAGAAGAAGCTCTCATAAACAGCTTCAATAGCAGGCTTAAATCTAATGTCTGGATAAATAAAGAAGCAGGCACGAGATGAGGACTTGTACAGAAACAGCCCATATGACTGGCCTGGAAACATGGTGCCTAAATGAGAAATATAATACACATTCATCATGTGCCAAGTCAGAGCTTAAACAAACAAGTGCAGACCTGGACAATGACAAATGCGCGACTGTTCTAAACGAGTGTGCGCCGAGCTCTGATACACGCATGATTGTTTCCCATAAGCACTCATGCCACATCAGAACACACAGACGGTTGACGTCTGGTTTACATCCTCAACAGAAGTCTCTGTCACGACCGCCCCGTATCCCAGAATTCACTGTGCTTCTGGTGAGACTTTTGCGCAGAAAGAGAGAGTATCTGGACCCTGTCAGTATTTCCCCAAAGACCTCAATTATACAGACCGGCTAATTAGATCAGCTTTGACTGCTATTTCAAATGACAGGAATAACATGAAGCTGTGTGTTTGTCATACACACCCATCTCTCGCTGTCGTTGCGCTGTGTACAATTCTGTCCGGCTCCATGTCCGTCATGTCTGGAGCTGGTGAGCGAGTGGGCGTTGCGACGGCGATGAATGGCTGATGTGGCAGGTGCTCTGCGGATGGTCTGAGGTCAGACTCTGGATTGAACCTGAAGAGCTTTTAAGGAAAGGCAGGCTTTATGTCATTATGCACCCGGCATCTGTCACAGTGCGTGGGGCTATACAGACTTTTATAGTACACCACAGTGACCAGGACTGAGTTAGGTCACCCAGAGTTCCACAACAGGTCTCCATCTTTGTTACATCCGTGTGCGTGTGTACAAGAGGTCATGTGTTTTTGGTTTAACACTAAATAGTACACCATACGTTATGCCGCGTTCTGTTGCCTTCTGCTGCCTGTGTATACTTCCTAATATGTGTGATGACGACGAAAAGCACATGTATTACACCAGCCCAGTCGCCAGGAGAAAATGTTGGTATCTAATGTTTTTGCACACCACTGATGTGTTCACATCTGTAGGTGTCATAGGCTACATACCAAACTGAAATCTCTACAAAACGTGTCATATCACATTCACGTTAAATGTTTATGACCTGACCTTCATATTGTGGAGGCGGGGGGGACGGCGGTGACAAGCCACTGACCGCAGTTCAAGACTGCATTTTAACATCTGTAAGTGTGACATCACTGGATATTATTTAAGAGGACCTCAGGACAATTTCCAGTCCTGTTTGTCCTGACAAAAAACAAAAATTTCTGGCAGTAATTCGGGACATTTTCCAGTCATGTTTGTGGCAATTAGGTATTTTATACCAAAATATAAGAAAAACTTAACCAACCTTTGGGCCTTAACCTCATGGACCATAGCCACAGAGGAGTAAAGTTGCAACACATCCATGCTTTCCAGAAACATTCATTGCCAACATTTATTTCGGCAATGGGTCGTGGGCTTCCAGCAAGGGTATGAGATGTGGAAAACAACCCTATTGTGCAAATATATTGGTATTTATAGTTACGGATTGTTAGTACTGGATGGCATTTATTTGAAAACATTTTGGTGGTGATACAGTTACACTGTATCTTAGATTACTTTGGCATTTGTATTAACTCAGTCCACCAACTTTCCAAGACTGTCAAAAGTGTTGATGTGTAAGTCATTTTAATATTTGCTGTTAAAGAAATGGCACATGGTATTTTATCCTATATGTATTTGTTAACCCTCTGCTTCAAACGTTGGACTAACACTAAAACAATACATGATCATTTGCATGTTAAAGTACTTGTTAATTCACATTTATGAAGCATTCAACCTGGATTCCAAAAAATGTTTTGTTGTGTAAAACAAGATCAAACAGACTGTGATAATTTTGCCAGTCCTTTGTGACATAATTGAAAACAGTATGGCAATGTTCATTTATATCACTGCCACATATGTATATTATATTAATAACTGTGTATATGCTCTGTCATTTCTGTAGCATGAAGATGTTAACAACCATTGATTTTGTTATACAACCGTGTTTTGTACATCAAAACACAATGTTTTCATGTTATTTACATATTAATGTACTTTTTTTTAGCATACTAGTTCCTTATATTTAAGTGTTTATGCTAAAGATACAATAAAATATCACATTTTTGGCTCTTCTTTATTATACAGTAGATACTGTAGATGCATTAAATACATGTTTTCACCATAATTCTACCCTTGAATAGAGATTGTGGATTGGGACACAGGCAGGGAACCAGTGGGAGAGGGAGAGAGGGAGAGTGTGACTGACATCTGAGGCCAACAGTTCATTATGTAGTTAGAGCTGCAGATCAAGTGGTATTGGTGGTGGTGTGACTATGCATTCATTGTGAGGCAGCTGTCTGTTACGTCAGGTAGAGAAAAACAGGCCACAGAAAAATTGAGTTTGGCTGCTTTCCCATCGTCAACCATTTAATTGAGCTGGTTTATTAAACCTGAGGCAAAGATACCGTCAGCGTTTCATTTTAAAACTGATAACAGAGCAGATCTTACAAAGAGCCGCCCTGTCCTCAGCGCCACCTCTAAAGCAAATCATTTGTGTGCGGTAACCATCTCGAATTCAACTTTGGGGTTAAAAATTGACCTCTGAATTTTTTGACTTCTTTTCTTTGAGCAACTGACCAAACACTCCATATTTTTTTGACTAATTAAGCCCACTAAACTCAATACAGACGTCAACAACTTTGGCAAGAATAACCTAAGATAAGTGCTGCATACGCAAGTAAGAATGCTTGAAGGAGACATATCGCACTCAATTTCAGGCTCGTTATTTAATTTTGGGTTACCACTCCACTAGAGTAGGTTTTCATACTTTAATGCTCAAAAAACAAATCAGTTTTCTCAAACTGTCCAGTGCTGCAGCACTGTATTCCCCCTTCTGTTGGAAACGCTTTATTTGAATCATGCAAATATGCAACATGTTTACATGGTGTGGTGTCAAAGAGTCATGGAATTAAAGGAGAGACTACTGATGAGGCGTTTAAGGTACTTCAGGAGCAGTGTTTTCTATAGGGAGAGAGGAGCTTCTGTTGGTTTCGGACTTTGACCTTTTTAACTTAACAAGATCTTCTACATGCACAATAAACTACATAAAATACAGGGTCGGAAAATGAAAAAAGCATAATAGGTCTTCTGTTATTTAATGAATAAATAACTGAACAAAGAAATTGGGCTTTCACAAAATTTTTCTCGCTGTCCTGTAATGTGCCGATGGGAAAGCTGCTTCTCTCTGGCTCGATGAACTGCTGGCTGTGTCACTAACCAGACCAATCATCACGTATCGCTGCAGTAGCCTACATATGTGCTAACCGTATATATCTTGGTCAAACTTGACATCTGCTTGGCTTGTCTTGCTTTGACTCGTGTCAAGCTGTGGCTGGTCCCTCCTGTTGCTCTGTATCTGCATGGTATAGAGGAGACTGCAGAGACGCCTGGATATTTTGCACAAGCTGAGGCCTTTGATGTCCTTAAAATAATTCTTTATTGTTTATTCGGCGATTCTTATTTTTTTCTCTCTTGATTTTAGCCTCCAAAAATGAACTGTCACTCTCGCTCCCTCTCTGTTTTCCTGCTTGACTCGGACAAAGAGAACTCTTTCTTTGCAGAATTATAACAAAGCCTTCATCGTGCCCACTATGTTCATATCAATAAACATTTAAGGGGGTCAGAGGGGACGCGTCTGGGACCCTCAGGATAGGAACGGAGCTGTGGTTCTGGTTTTAAACACACTGAAACTACCACAGGAGGAACAGAGAGTTCTTCAGAGAATGCAGACTCTCCTGTCAGTGAAATAAGGCCAAGCCATGCAGATTGCCAGCAGGGCTTGTTTCCCCCTGTCAGTGAAGAGAGGAGGCCATGAGCAGCGTAAATACAGCACTTCCTCCTCCTCATGGTTTTCATTCTCGGCGGCACTCTCCTTCCACTCCGTGCATCTCCTCCCAGATCCTACACAGACAAAAAAAAAAAAAAACACCCACCAGATATATGCCCACACTCCCAATTAGGCAGGACGTTGTGTTCCCTCTTAAGAAAGACATAAAAACACAGTCCAGTCACATGCTTGACGGAACTAAACCAGCGAGAATCAACTTCACATACTTGATGTGTGCATTTTCTTTGGGACGAAAAACAAAGCTATCTCCTCCATAATTGGGACTGACATTGTTCTGCTGCAGTGTACTTCAGGACAAAACATGCAGTAATTACAGTGACCTTCGAGATGCAATCAGGAGCTCAGTGTCCTCAAGCAGTTCTCTTCTCTTTGTTCCACGGGACCGTCTTAAGCGCTTGTGTTTGCTGCTTGTTCTGCAAAACAAACAAAGACAAGCAGAGCTGGAACAGTGATTAGAGAAATCAACAAATCCTCGACAGGACATGAGCGCATGGGCCTCTGGGCCGGATCGGGTTCTTTGGAAAGGGTGAGTCAGTGAGGTTAAAGGACGAAGGGTGAGCGCGAGGAAGGGGTGCGCGGAGGGGGGGGGCGACCAGAGGTGTGAACAGAGCCGCCTCTCTCAACTCAGTTTACCATATCCGTCATGGGAACATCACCTCTATTTTCTTTTCATTACGAGACCAATCTCTTCACAATCCTTCCAAACAACAGTGGAATAACAGCTTATTTGCTCTGTGTGGCCTCGGTCTGCAGGATTCTCTTTGTTGTCGTTCTCAGTGCACGCTGAAGGTGGACACAATCTTTCACTCGTTGTGAAATTTTTATTTTTTTCCCACAGTGGCACTCGGTGATTATACAGGTGCACATGATGCTGCAAAGAAAACAAATAAACAAGCAAAACAGAAAAAAAGGAATAACGAGAGACATGCAGCAACCGTGATTTCAAACACAAAACAGACAGTAAACAGGCAGCAATAACGATATTACGGCCATATTTTTGTGATTAATGCTCGCAGAAGTTAGTGATGCGACGTCGCAGCAAAAAAAGCTAAAATAGACCATGTTTTTGCTGCAAAGCTTCAAAACTCCCCCAAAATAAAACGGGACAGACATTTTTGCCCAGTTTGAAAACATGAGCAGATGTTTCCCTGTCTCGGTTTATTTGGCCAGACAGGTGAGTGATGCATAATGCCACGGCTTGGCACGCCCGTGCCTGGCTCAATGCTGCCTCTGCCTAATTGTCCTTCCCACACATAGCCTGGTTCAGATCAGAACCGACAAGAGTGTGCGCGGCAGACATACAGAATCACTCTCTGCGTACGTGTGAAACACTTTGGGGTCTGTTTAGAGTTTCCCTGAGGACTTGTTTAAGATGTGTTTAACTGTACAGATGGCCCTGGCTTTGAGGCTGGGTGGGGTGGCTTCTAGCATATCAAAAGAAGATAAAGATGATGATGGCGGCATATCGGTTGCGAGACAAATGGCGCCACTGGAGGAGTCTGCGATGCTGTCAAGGATAGGATAGGACTGATTGGTAAATGTGATGACAGGTCTTAAAGCTGTATGGAAATTGCATCAAACTGAATGAGTTGTCGAGAGCCTCCATCAATACACTCCAAAGATCCACCGAAAACGGATTTAAATGAGTTAAAGTAAGGGTGACATTCAAATCTGCACAGATAAATCTCCACATGATCAAAAGCTTGTGTTCCTCGGCGAGTGTGGTCTGAGAAAAGTTAATAAATCAGTGCAGTATTAGAGGAAATACAATAATCCTTAAGTATGGTTTTTCTGTGTGATATCCAGTGCTTTCGCTTGCTGAACTGTGTAGGGTGTATCTCTGCCAGGAGTCCTTGAGATAGTTTCCTGCCATGTGTGAAAAAGAGGAACATGAACCGCTCATTTTGGAAATCACGTTAACACCAGAGTGGAACTGGAAAATGTCTGTTTTGAAATAATAAATCCAGGACTTATCTTATGAGCGAATCAAAGGCATGTTTTGAACGTTATGTCGGCAATTATTGTCTGCGGACTGTGGTGCTATCCTGCTATTCAACGAGCCAGACACTCTGTGTACCCCGTTTTTTTTTTTCCTTTCTTTTTCTGTCCCGGCTTAGCTTTTAATGTAGCTGCAATCAACCACAACAAGATTTTTGAGGCCCAGCGTTCATCCCTCAGAAATCCCACCAAACGTGAGTAGTATTGGAATTCCGGAGCACCATGCCAACCGTGAAGCCTCCCTGCCTCACACAAGCGCTGCACGGAGGGGCAATTTTCCTCCGGCTGAACTTCCCAAAGCTGCCTCACCTGGAACCAATCTGTAACACAATCGAAGGGTCCTAACTTGAAAGCCCATTCCTTCCCTTTGATAGTCTCTTCTTGGTAGCCTGCACGGCGCTGGAAACAGGCCTTTTGTAATCGGCAGATACAAAAGAGCCAGGGATTCAGATGAGTATCCACCCATCAAAGTGTATTATGCAAATAATGGCGAAACAAAGCTCAGATACCCTCCGCGTTTTTCTGTCTTTTTTTGCCGGGATGAGGGTGAAATTGGGCTGGCGTTTGGCAATTTTCAGTGAAGTTGTCATCCAAGTTACAATTTCCTTTTATATTAAAACTCCTGTGATAAAAAGACGCTGTGTGGACGTACGTCAGCGCCTCTCTCTGCTGACCTTCAAGCGACAGGTGTGAGTCAAGCCGTGAACTCTTTCAGCACCTCTTCCTGCCCACAGTAGCTCCAACATGTACTCCACCAGGGCTCTCACAGCTCTACCAATTGGCAATTAAACTTTAATAGCTGTCCGTTTATGCCTCCAGGGAAATTTAGTCTAGAGTCAACATGCCAAACCTTATTTCCTTTTTCACTTCCTTCAGTGTAAGCCGATGCTCCCAAAAGCAAAACTGTATCAAAGCCTCACTGAAGGAATTTGTGGCTGCTCTAGTGTCCTGTAGTCTGGGGAAATAAATACAAATTAGACTGTTTTAGACTGGATAAACTACGAACTTACTCGCTAAGACGCACCAGAACCCACTTCTTTCTCAGACATCCGAGGGAAGTCAAAGTTATTTCTGTGCACAAGCCTTTGAGTAGGTTATTTACTTGCTCATACATGTGATTGCAATTGAGTGATTAGCGGCAATTGAATCAGCAGTGTACGGGTGTAAAAAGCATGAAATGAAAAGGGCGTTTGTTCAAGGAGCCGTGCCTCCACACAGTCACAGTCACTAACTTTGACAGTCAGTAAGTCACAAGCTGGTGTCAGCACTCGGCCAACAGTCTGTCCTTTTCTGCTCTACCCAGAAAAGAAGTCGGGCTAGATTGTGCGCCGCTTTGTTCATTCAGCATAATCAACTTATCCCGTCTGCCTTTCATGTTCCTCGTTCTCACATGAGAACCCAGCACATCTTTCATTCTCTCTCATACCCAAAGGCCTTAAACTTACAAAATAGTTATCATCTCTCCGTGGGTACATTTTGTGTTAATTTGACATGTTGAGGAGTAATTGTCTTGAATGACGGAACACACAAATATCACAGAGTGTGTTTACATGTGCAGCAAAAACCCATTAGGGTCCAGTTCTTGGAGTGTATCACATCACAGCCCATCCCGTCCGAACAGCTTATACAACCCATGTTTGTGTTTATTGTTAGTAAAGTTGTCAACTCTTGTTGTTTGGCTGAATGGATGATTCAAACAAACACTGGACTGCTGTTCGTGTCCCGCTATAAACCAAAAGTCAACGGTAAATGATGTACAAACTGTTGCACAAACTGTGATCTTTTTCTAAACCCAACTTAGTAGATTTGTTGCCCAAACCTAACCAAACTGTGACGATCTGTACGATGACGGTCTGGTTAGCCTGTCCCTGATACTCTGCAGCGGTCAGTGAGTTCAACCTGCACCACTGGGTTACGTTCCAGGAAAAACAATAAAGACGGGAGGGCAACTTTATTTGACTGGGTGTCGATGCTTTGTGTGTTGATCAGAGTTGTGATATAACCGGAAGATATTCCGATTTTCAAATTGGGCAACATCTTTCTTAAATTTTGGAATGGCTGTGTTACTTGAAGTAGGCACATTACTTCAATAACCCTCATCCAGGGTTCTGGTCATTTTCTGCCAATGTGTGTGTGCCTCCTCAACACACGTTCTATAGTTATAAGTTAATAAAAGAAATACATATACTTGGAAATCATGTCACAAGGTTTCAGATGCTTAAATAAAAGTGAAAATCTGTGTTTTGTTTTATTAACTACTAATGGTCAGCTCTGGATTTTGCTGTTTGGAATTCAGCCATCATTCATTTTTTTAATTCATTCCGTAATAAAATCGCTAAATTAAAACTTGACAGTGAAATTACAGACAAAATGACATCAAAATAAACTTAATGAAAACACAATCCTAAAGAGCGGTTGACCTTGGCACTGACAACATTTTATAAACATGTCAGCTCTGTACAGAAAAGGCCCCAGCTGGTCGTTGGAAGCTGGATTCTTGATTTGTTTTATTGTGTGGCAACTGGGCTAACCACCGAGCCACCATGCCATTCATATTTTAGAGTTACAACGTTGGGAGTTCGACTGCCAACAATAGAAAACTAACCCTGAGAAAGTCTTTTATAATGACCATCGGTGCTGCAATATGTCTAGAAAAATCCTTAAAATGTATGTTTCAAGATAGCCATAGCCTATTTTGGGGGGAAATCTGCAGTAGAGCACAACCGAGCTCATCTGGTGACACTCGCTCTTTGTGAGTTGAAATAGCACAATTGAACCCTTTGAGATGCCTTGCACACTGCATGTTTCCTCTTGTCAAATAAAATATATGTTTATGAAGGTTCTTTTTGTGTTTGTTGCATTAACTTGTCTATGTGACAAATGTACCTTTGAATCTGTAAAGCGGTCAGCACTGAGAGGGGGGAGATGCAGGACTTTGACCACTATTTGCCGCCTTGTTCTTCATGTCATTCATGTAAAGGCACAAACTCCTTAACCCTTTTTGTTTTTAGTAATCCCACACAGTGATAACACATTATCCACTTGAAAGTTTGAAAAAAACTAAGATGTTATGTCTACAAAAAGTGACACAGCTTCATGAGTAATAGTTCAAATGAAGCTTGGACAACAGAGCGTGATGATAAGATTCTGCCAGAGCATCTGTAAGCTCCATTTCTCAGCGCTGTGTATGTTTTTTTCCTCAGGCACTCTAGACTTTCTCACAGTCAGAGGAAGCCATATTGTATAAAACAGTAAAACATTTGATTTGTTTTCCTTTTTCCTGCTTCTGATCAAGTTCGCTGATAATGTTTGAGTTCCGTTCCGTTGGTCGGCCTTGTTTTCTGCATTTCAGAGGCGGAAGACTGGCAAGCGCGGCTGTTTATGCATTCGGTGCTGTTCCTTTAAGCATTTTAAGCTGTAGGTGTATTGCGTATGGAAATCGAGTAGAAAACGTGCGTACAAACATACTGTGAACATTGAAACGGACTGCTTTAATCGCCCTTGTTGAGAAAAGAAAGAACAGACTCCAGTCAGACTGATCCAAGGTTCTGCTCTCTACCAGTAAGATCAGACTCATTCAGGTTTGACTTGCACGACCCCGGCCTCAGTAAACAACACATGCAGCTCTAATTGGAATCACTTGGTCACCCTGAAGCAGGATGAACAGGGCTTTGTTGTCAGCATGGCAGCTCCCACAACCTGACGTGCATATCTCCAAAGATATGTTGGACCACAGAAACCATAGGAGGTCCTACCTATGCTCTCAACAATCCTAACCTGGAGCAGCACGTATAGCACTATTACTTCTACTGCCAGTAGTAATCATATTACTACTACTAAAGATGGCATTAACGTTGATATCATGGGCATGACTTATATTTTATTGATACAATTCTTTTATTCTTCAGCGTCAAGCTGTCGTACCTTCAGGCCTCGGACCTGAAATATACTCCTGATATACAGAATGCATTTTCGGAATAACAAGAGGAAAGCATGACTTGTGAGTATTACAGGACAGTTAATCAAACAAACAAATAAATAGAATTTTGCTTTTCACTGAGCTGTAGTACGAGAGACGCCAGGAAAACAATGCAAGACTTTTTTTTAAGGAAAAACAATGACACAATTTTCCATGACTAACTCCACGGAAGGATGTTTTCAATTAAGATACGCACTTGCTGGTAAAAGTGGACTGTTACTTAGGGAAATGTTTCCCTACTGAAATAATGTCACAGAGGAAGCAGAAGCAACTGTATTTTAAACACATTTTAAAGGTTTAATCAGTATTGGATGTGGAACACACTTTATGCTTTTCGACAAAGGTTTAACACAATGTTTGTGGTTTGCGAGGCTACATATAAATAATTCTATATATGCTACATTATGATAGTCAATTCAAAAGTCTGTTTAGGTGGCACTTAATTAACATGTTCGTATCACCTTTATAACAAAGTCAGAAGAAGACAATAAGCGAGGCAGTATTTATAATACGATTCGATTTTTAAAACACAAAAGGAACACGTGTGTCTGTTGTTAGTTATTGTTGCTGCTGATGCATGTGTAGGATAGAATGACACACTGTAACCTGGGCAACGTAACAAAATACAATGGAATAAATCATCACTTTGTAAAAATTATATAATGTGTGTTGATTTCTTCAACTTATTTCAGACCAATGACCGCTAAGCTGATAGCGATGCGGAGCAGGGACCACCAGCTACAGATACTGTGTAAAATTATGTTGCATTTTAAATGGAGCCAATGATAATGGGTAGCTAACCGGCTATGATGGCCAGTATCTTTTAATAATACATGGTTAGCCACATGATCTCATTCAAAGTGATCCAAAAACAATCAGCCCTTTGGCAGCCCAGGCAGCGAACATGACAAAATCTCAGTATTTGACACCCTGGGAGCGAGAGCGACCTGAGGATCTGCTTTGTCCGCCTGTATCTGTATCACATCTTTCTTATCATTTAATTGAATGTTTGGATCCACTGCCGATGAATAAGTTAATGGGAGGAAAGGCCTCGGGACGGACTTATGAACACTGAGACACCATAGTGTATGTGTGGCAGAAAATAGCAACCATTCATTCTCTTATGATTCCTTAAACTTCCTTAAGTTAATAAATGGAATGGGGCATCTGCGTCTGTGTGACTCAAATCTCAAATTGAATAAAGAACATGACTCTGATTAAGACCCTGTTTGAATGGGCTTTTTTTTTCCCCCCTCGCAGCTTCCAGGACATTCCAGGATGTTAGGCCAGTGAGTGAGCTCTCTGTTTTCTCTTGCCTCTGACCTTTGCTCAAAAGGTCACTCGGGTTTCATTGCTGGTCATCGATGCTGTTTCCCCGCTCGATGTCTCATCAACTCAACAATGCACATGAACACCAATTCTGGTCACTGACTCTTGTTAAAGAGGAATAGATGCACTCAGCTGATGGGAAGCGCTAAGAGAGTTTTTGTATTATTGACATTAACTTAAAAAACAATGTGGATGTGGATGACCGCGTAGGGCCCAGTCTCATTTTTTTTTTAGTTGAGTGATCAGCACGGACATGAATGTAGCACACACAAAATGCATACATTTAAAGCATTCAGCGCAGTCGTGCTCCTCATAGCAAATTCTTGTTTTTATTAGACCATGATAGACGGTGAAGATCAAGCATACACACTGTAGATAAAAGGAGGATTTCCTGATGCAGCTGTAAGCAGAGCCTCTGACATGGCATTTTTATGAGACAACATAAGCTCCACGACTCTAACGATACTAAGATATAAGCTTTAAACACTGTCTACCTTTTTTTCCCTTTTTTTTGGGGGGGGGCAAGTTCTGTTCTTCCATTGTCCACACAGTGCTCTTTAACACAATTCCTGATTGTTGAAAACGGCATTTACGTATGTCATGATTGTGACTTTGTGTGGTGCTGTTTCAGTGCTTGGTGCTTGTGTTTTGTTTCTGTGTGCTCTGAGGTGTTTAGCAGGGGGGCTGGGCGTGGAGCTCCTGCCTCTCACACACCTGCAGCCCAGCTAATAATAAGCACCGGCTTAAATACTCTGGTCCTCTGTCTACTCGCTGCCAGATTGTTTCCACTCGTCGCCGTGGTGTTTATGGCTGGACAACTCGTGCTGCCTCCGGTGACTTTTTGCTCTTGTGACACTTTGTTGAATCTCGTGATTCATTTTTGAAATCTCCTCATCATTCCCAGAGCCCCTGCTATCACCGGGCTCCAGCTCCACCGCCTTTGCTGCGCCTCTGCCGCCAGACAAATTTCTCCGTGGATCCACCTGCGTCTCACTCACCGGTGCCTCCACCGCAGCCTCGACCTCCCAGTGCTGTGAGCCCCAGCTACACCCTCTGCTGTGCCACCAGCCTGAGCCTGAGCACTTTATTTACAACCCTGAGCACCCTAAATAAATACCTTTCAACCTTTCCACTGTCTTGGTGTCTGCTTTTGGGTCCAATATATAAAACCTAAAATTTGTAACACCATACCCATGATGCAACAGAAGAAACCAAACCAATGACATTACAGTGACTCTTTTCCTCTGTTGTTTGTGGACTGAATCAGCTCCAGTAGTTGCCACATAAAATGTTTACTGTGCCTCCATGCTTGTTAAACCAAAGTGAACAGAAACAGCCACCATGTCAAAGCCTTTGATGAACACTCTGTGGCACCATACAAGTGCTTCATGTGGAAACCCGTGTAAGGTTATAGAGAAAACCCTTTAAACCTTCGCCCAAAGGGTACTTATACACAACACCCACCACAGCCAGAGCCCGTTTACCCTGCCGTCGTTCAGAAGTATACTGGTGACGGAGCGGCTTCTTTCACCAGACTCATTTTATCTTCATCTTCGGCCCACCGTAAATAAATAGTAAGGGTTTTGTTTTTATTATTAATTCATCTATTTACATACCCAAGGTGACTACAACTTAATCATATCATTGTCTGGCTAGTTGCCAGGATATAATGTTAGAAGTTGATGTTTCTGCAAACCACAGATACGTCCAAGTTTAACGTGGCATAGGCTCCGTACCATGCTGACATTTGTACTAAAAGAGCTGTGAACGTCAAGGCTGCAGCATCGCACCACCGACTATTTGCAAGGTAAAATAAAGAACTGTTGGACTGGATATTTCTGATGGGAGGTCTGGCAATGTCTCCTTTGGCATGTGGTGATAAACCGCATGTTTCTTAAGGAAACATTCGTGGCGTCCAAAACTTTTCACAGGAAGTCATCTAACCGTGTTTGGTGTATCAGAAACCAATGTTTTGAAGGAGACCTCGGGACATTTCCAGCCATGTTTGAGGGGGCCAAAATAGATACTCTAAGTCTAAACTTGATGTTAAAGCAGAATATAAACATCAATTGAACCGAAAGAAACTTACATTTGCAGCATAAAGAAACGTACAGCTTGAACTTTCTGGTTTTACAGAAACACGCTTAGCTTAACATTTATTCTGTCGAGTGGGTCGATCATTGTACAAGGCTGGTTGTCTAATTATAATTGAACTTTTCTGGTGTCATGCAAATAAATAGATCAGCATCAAAGTGCAATCCTGGTTCTGTGAGTTCAACTGTTCACTTTTGTTAAAACACAATGCTGTCAAGTGTCTCTTCAACTTCAGCATCCCCAATTGCAGGCTGCTGTTTCAGCTCGCTGGTTACTCACACCTTTACGACCAAAATTGTACGAATTCAAAGAAAATTCAGTAGAGCTATTTCTTGACATCTGTGCACATGTTCAGCAGCAGCCCTGCCCTTTGACCTCTTCACTGAGCATCCCACATGCTGCTGTGGTCCTCTTCTCTGGAGTCTTGGTGATGTCCGGCGGCCTGAGGTTCGTAGGTCACGGCGATGACAGCAAGCACCTTGCTGCGAGACTCCTATCTGCCCACCAAAATAAACACAGCGGGGTCTGTTCTAGCCCTCCCACAACACCCCCCGTCCAGATCTGACTGAGCCTTAGACATTAAACGCACAGGATCCTGCCTCCTCTAATCCAAATACTGTCAGGGTCAAAGGTCGAACTGGGAGATCACAGTCAACTTTTATCCCAGCGACATTGTTCTAGAGAATGGAGCCTTAGTCTTGGGCTGTTTTTCTTTCCTGGACTCCCGTTTGAGGAGCTTTTCAACACAACCTGTTTGTTTGTCTTTCTCTCTTTTATCTGCTAATGCACAAGCAGCCAGCGTGCCGCACGGAAAGGGTTAAATATGCATCGATGCATCATCATCATGAGGTACTTGACAGTCCAAATCAGTCACTGTCCTGGAAAACATATCGAAAACAGCCCTGTAACACATCTGTGGCATTTGTCACTGTACTGTCAGAGAGCCAATTACACCAGAAAAGTAGAAACACAGTCGTACCACGTGTGAAAAAACATTCACAGTGAATTGATCTGGCAAAAGATACAGTGACTGGATGAAGGTAAACCTCCTCAGGAACAAGTGAGAAAAGACCAAAGGAGGGAAATAACTTGGCCTGCTCTCACTCTGTACATATGGCTACCAACTTTTTTTCTATTTGTGCCTAATTTTCTTTATGAGTGCTTCCATATGATAACATTCCACACTTCTCACCTCACATACTACTGCGTATTGTCACTCCGAGATAAATACTCACCACTTCCACCACATCACTCATAACAAAGCAGATCATGGCCCTTGGCTGGAGGAACACCTCTTATCTATAAAAAATCATTGTTGGGAAACATTTCATAATATGACCTGCTGCTCCCCTACACTGTCACCTGTAATGAAACACCCAACTGTCCTCACACAGCTCCAGTCATTTTATAACCGACTGAACCGTTTGCCTCCTCTTGTATAAGCTTGTTGAACTTGTCACACAGTAAAAACAAAGCCAGCACATCCCCCTCTGGGGACAAAAATGGTGATATCACAAAGACCGTTGCCAGAACTGACCCATTTTGACTGGTGGACTAGTTAAAATACAATCAAATAAAATTATTTATGTCAGTGTATGCCAAACTTTTTTTATGCACAACAGCAACAACTTGTGCATGAATTCATTCCTAATCATTTTTCTACCATTTCTACATCACCTTGTATAACTCGAATAGATTAACCATAGATTACTGGGGCATACACGTACATTAAAAGACATTTAAAGAATTGCATTTAAAAAAAACCCATTAAAAACAAGCAGGATGACATCAAGAAACAAAACATTAACACAAGTAAAATAAATAAAATGGCAAAATAAGCCAATATGTTTAAATGAGACAAGACAATAACGGTTACAGTGCAGTTAAAGATTGATCAAAGCCTTAAGTATCTTCAATAAAAGGCTGCGTCAAACAATAAGGTCTTCGGAATTGCTTTAGAAGAGGTGGGAGTGGGAGCAAACCTGCAGTTTGAGGAGGTTTGTACCAGGTGTGTGACACAAAGAACTCAAATTGAAGCTGAAATAAGTCAACACCCTTGGCTTTGAGGACCACCTGATATCTACTGAAAAGACTTAAATGATTTGAAGTGCTGCTCTCCTCCACTGACACCTGAAATGAAACACTCAATTGTGCTCACGCATTTGCAATTGATTTTTACTGACTGAGCTCTCAGCCTCCACATGTGCTCACTTGGAAGACTTGTCACAACGAACAAATGTCCTGTGGAGAGATAAATAATGTAACATCCAGGGTGCAAATTGAATCAACTGGATATTAAATGGTCACATTTCATCAAATAGATTCTCATTCTTTCTACCCTGCGCTCTGCAGGCCTCAAAGTAGACAAACTCAGGGTTGACAGTAAAGGTGCATTATGTAGTTTTTTTGGGAATGAGACAAAAGGGGAAGAAAACCATCGGTCAAAAGGGTTTTGCTGCGCATCAAGACTACATATTTTTTTAGTAAAACACAGACATATCACCAGTTAATTGTACATTATGGTTTTATATCACCTTTCCTTTGGTACTGTCCTGAAATTTCAGTAACAAGTTTGAGGTTTGTACGAGGCAGCATTATTATTTTCATGTAAAAGAATGGAAGTGAGAGAAGGCGTTCGACATGTGAAACAAACTTGCATAATGAAAGAAGAGCCGGTGAAACCAAAAAGCTGACAGCATCAACCAACACTTCAGCATCTGGACATTTACCAACACAGGGGTGGTAGGGAGGGAGACAACAAATTGCAGGTCATTTGTGTAATTTATTCAGAATACAGTGCCCTCTAGATTGCAGCCTGCAAACTATTTGCACAGCATTATCTCTCAGAAGTGGTTGGAGTTGGGTGAGGTGCCAGCACAGTGTTTCTGAAGTATCTTCATACTGGTACACATTAGTATCACATGTCTCTACTGCTTGTTTTTTTTTGTGTGTGTTTATTTCATTGTTTACATAGCATGAACTTAGTTGTATTGGCTGCACATTTGACTCTTAAAAAGTATTAAGATGATTTTTTTTTTCAATGTACTGTAGCACTGTATCACACAAACAATGAAAACCTCCAAATTGCTCCTCGAATGACAGCTTGGTCTTTTTTTCTAAATCAATCAATTTCTCTTATGGAAATGGTTTCTTATAGGCCTATGTAAAGAAAAGACAATTACTTGGGAAAATGTCCAATTCACATGTGACATCAATTTATTTTCACAAATTTAAGTTATTCACACATAAAAGGAGCCAATTTCATGAGCTTTCCTGAGCAAATCACATAAGAATGTGTGTAATTTGAACAAAAGTGAACTCGTGATTTTAACATGTAACATTTTCATAAGACAGGGAAAGAGTTGACCAGGTGTGGACAATACACACAGTAGCACATTTTCAAACACCGCTATCACATTAGTTGCAGCCTTGCAGCAGAATCACCATGTTCACGTGTCAATATCCTCTGTGGAGTCCTGCGGACATACTTGTGGCAGTGGTTTTTTCAGAGATTGTAAAGGCCAAGTGAAAACCTCCAGAAAAGCTTTCTGCCCTGTAGAGCCAGTATGGGTGTTCTCGGGAGCTAAATTATAGGTGGGGGAATGCTGGGAACAAGAGGATACCAAACATGCCAAGCATCAGACGTAGATACTGGTGGGTGATTGCAGAATTTGATTAACGGGAACAGATTTTTCTGTCTCATCCGTTATTAATAGCTTTTTGTGGTGTATTCCAAGACAGCAGTCACAAACAACTGTGTGTTCTGTAGCGGGACGGAACTGCAGCATGGTGTGAAGGCAGCCACGGCTCAGGTGGAGGGTTCAATCCTGCTGTCAGTGAATTCCATAGCCAGATACCGAACCCCAGATTGGTCCCACAGAGCAGGGGAAATAAATGCTGCTTGAGACGAAAAGCATCTGCTGAATTTATGTGAGCCTGATGTGAAAGCCGGGCAAGTCTTGACCTATCTTTATAGTGCCTTGTCAGTGCTGGAGAAACTGCACCAATTACCATTCTAGCGAAGGGGGGCAAGTTTATTTGAATGTCTTTAAACCAATCACAATTGTCTTGGATGGGGCTAAACCCAGGATCTCCCTGCAAAATAGTGCTGGGGGGAACTTATTTGACATGTGGGGAGGCGTGCCCTGGCGTTGAAATGGCTAAATCATTGCAAAAAAAAAGTCTAGCGGCCAGCTTGATTACGTCCATACCATTAGCGACCAGGTGAGTGTGCATAAAAACTATTTTCAGTGTGTAAGCTGCTAGGATAGAGGTTGCTGTTTTCTGCAGCAACAGGGAGGTTGAAACAGTAACAAGCAGACAGTGGAAGGCAGGAGGATGTAGCCTTAAATAGGCGCCCAATGGCAGGCTTATACCAACACTCTACCTGGCTAAGTCAGACTTTAATGGCACTCTACTAGGAAATAAATAAATGATTATGATGATCACTTTCTCAATCTGCAAATCACAACAACATGCCTGACAGCTCAAAAGCTGCTTTGAAAGGAGGAGCATTTAAAGCTTGATTATATCACATAAAACACTTTAAATCAGTCAACAAGGCCACAGTTAAACCGAGGCAATTGGCAGCTTGTAAGCAGCTTAATCCTTGACTGCAGGCTTCCATGTTTTTCTCATCTTCGGAGATCAAATGCAAAGAGGCTATAAGTGAAGTTTTCCCTACTAACAGCCTCTCTTCTACAAGCACAAATGAGCACAGCAACAGTGCCGGCTGGCACAGTGGACAAGTGAACACACACTCTCCCTAAATCTGAAACCTAATAACTCAGAAGTAAATAGTTTCTGCTCAGAAACACACACACACGCAAACCTCCCTGTGTGTACGCTGTGTGTGCCAGCCCAGCTGGGTGTGCTCTGAATTTGATAAAGCAGGATAATTCTCCCAACTGATCATATCACTGAAGGAGGAATCCCAACATCAGCACCAGATCGGGGAGGTATAGTCACATGTGGGAAACATTTTTTCAAGATCCCAATAAACTTTCATCTGTGGATTTTGTGCATGTAGAGGGTCTGGATGGGCTGGGCACCGTCTCATGGCCTCCTGCGAGTTCTGCAAGAGTCCAAAAGTCAAGATGTTTTCAAGAGGTAAGATGGAAAATAACAAGCTGGAACATACACATACATGGGAGTGCTTGCACACACTATAAAAACAGTATGTTTGATGGGGCTCCATGATGTGGTAAAAAGTCATACTGTGATTATTTTGACAGATAATACATTTATTATATGAGTCATGTTTAGTGGGAGTGATTATTTTTGCATAATAGTTAAGTTATAAAAAAATATTAAAATCATGACGACCAGGTAATAAAGCAGGTTTTTCTTACATCTTGAGAACAGCATTTTGTGGCCATGGCATCTGTGCAGCACTACAGTACTTCATTATAAAGCTTTTCTGTCATACATTTCACTATAAATACATTATCTTATGTCGAAATTGCAGCATCTCGTGATTTGGATATTGCTCTTGCCATATTGCCATTTTTAATATATATATATATATATTTTTTTTATATGCGATTTTATTTAGATTTTTCAATACATACAAGTCAAGACAAACAACCACAGTCTTGACGACAGAACAAAACAAGACAATAAAGGCCAAGCCAAAAACAGAATAAACCAAACCAAACAAAAACACACCATGATTGCGCCACATATCCAACACACAAGTTCAATATCAGTGTCGTCAATACAGAAATACAGCCAAATATCATTCCCTTTATGGAACACCCACGTCTCAAGAGGGAAAAAATCATATTTAAATTCATTGTGCAGCCCTAAAGTTGGACAAGCAAAGGCATGCCTAAACATGTAAGACAGAGGACAGAGTGCAACTGAACGAAAGATCTTAAATCATGTTGAGAAAAATGATGTCTTCACATTTTCTTTTAGATCATATGTGCATTTACTGAACCGTGAGAGCACATTTGGAGATCCAGTTGTGTGCCTATGACCTAGAAACACGGCGGTCCACTGGGAGTTTACCTGTTCTGACTTTGAACCTGCCATACATACAGCGCCAGATGTTAGAGCTCCTCCACAGGAAGTCAAGCAGATGTTTTGCTGGCACTGTGAGCAGTGAAGGTGCAGACTGTTGCCCTGACTGAGGACCAACATTACACACCAACCAGACACTCAAAGTGAGGAAGAAGAAAGCGAGAACAGATTT
>CAEMYA010000013.1:1500787-1587004 GCA_903131615.1 Diplodus sargus
TTCCTCCGCTAACCTCAAACACACACGGCAGCAAAATGAAAATTGGAAGATTTAAAAAAAGATGCGTAAAAGGCCTTTAAATGAAAACTGGAGTTTGACCTTCAACTGCATCTCCGCCTGCTCGCTGAGGAGAACACACACACACACACACACACACACACACACACTCAGTCAGTCAGTCAGACTAATATTTGACATCGTTGTTTTTTAATCCAGATTTGGCTCGTCTTCAGTTTCGGGCCACAGGTTGAAAAGCTTAAGCGACAGAAATCCGAATAACTCGTGCTGATGCGTAAACGATGAGGAGATAAATGCTTCATCATCACGTCTGGTGTATTACACATCAATTTAAAAAAAATAAAATAAAATTCTGAAAAACGCATGTATTCATCCAAAGTCTGAAAGTGTCGCAGTTTTGAGGTTTTGTGCACAATAGAGCCACTCTGGACCCGAATGAAGCCACAAAGCCTCCGGGCCTGTTTCTCTAACACGTTCTCTCTTTACATTTATGAATTAATTCCGGATACCTCACATTTGAATTAATCCACAGAGGAGTACAGTTGTGTAAATCAAATAGTAAAGCAATGGGTTTTTTTTTTTGTTTAAATCGTCAAATTAAAATCAGACCAAGATCCAATTATGTAACAAGATTAAAGAAAAAAAAACAACTTTAAATGATTTGTGTGACCAACCAGAACAGGACGATGCATTTATAATATTAATAATAATAATAATAATAATAATAATAATAATAATAACACTAATAATAATAACAATGATAATAATAATAATAATAATAATAATAACGTCTTTCTGCTTATACGCACGGCGCCATCGCTTCTTCTTCTTCGGTGTCCTCGATCTGTCCGTCTGTCTGTCAGTGTTACACTGACGCGGTTTAAATGTGTTTTGACAGTTTCTGGAAATCGGCCTTCGCAGAAAAAAGAAAAGAAAGAAAAAAAACTTTATTGCTCCAAAAACGTCAAGACCGGTGATCAGTCTTCCCCAAAAAGTCTTTTTTTATAATGGCTGTTAAGTTTTTATCACCCATTAACCCTGAAACAGATCCGGTAAATCCAGATGGAATAAAAATGTTCTATCGTGTTGTAAATAAACCGCAGTTATTAGACTGACATTCTAGTTCGGATCACGAAGAAAGACGGAAAGCAAACGAATTATTATTATTATTATTATTATTATTATTATTATTATTATTACGATTCTCTGTTTTAAATATCGCTCTTCCGAAAATATAATTTAGATAAGGAAGAAGAAATCACAACTTCGTGTCTGGAGCAAATTTTAAGTTGTGAGTTAGTTAAATTACATAAAATAAGATATAGTTTTATGGCTTCTTTTGATTTTTTAAAAATTTTATTTTGCCAGAGTTGGACTCCAGGATGCATCAGGTTGTACTTTTACAACAAAGAGCCCTTAATAATATTAATAATAATAATAATGATAATAATAATAATAATAATAATAATAATAATAATAATAATACAATGACTGGATCCAATCCGACTCAGATGTCCACTTTCTGCTCTGTTCAGTGACTTTGCCCTCAGAGATAAAACTCCTTCAGCTCTTCAGACTGGGATCACTGGAGATGCTGTTTTTGCTTTTGTTTTTTGTTTTTTACAAAAAAACACACTTTTAGAATTCATGTTTTTATCACCTCATCTTCGACATATTTCTTTAAATGCTAAATTAAACTTGTATATATGAGATTGAGTCGTTAAAAGCCAGAGAGGACATGAGAGTGGGGGCAGTTTTCCTCTCACTGGAGTCTCCAGTTAACTTTATCTTTTAACTGACTTCTACAGCAATGACTGGACGTAAATTGAAAGCAGCAGTAAAATATGCTGAACGCCCAAGCTGGGGAGAAAAATGATAAATGATTCCTGATGTGTTTATTGGAAAAATTCTGGTGTATTTCACTTCCTGCCCCATTTCTTTTATCAACCCTGTATTTCACACAATCAGCGGGGAGTTTCAGATTGTCAGAGAGCGCTTCCTTGTTTTAATTTGCGGCTTGATCCCTTCAGTCAAAGGTGATGTGATGACTAGTGTCAGAGTTGTCAGAGGTTCGGCCTGCCCACACTGTAACAGAGACATTCTTTGTCAGATAAAAAACAGAGCGTCCGTCTGATAAACATTTACATACATTGGAGTCACTACAAACACGTTGCCAATCATGGTGTTATGTGAAATCAACAAGACAGCTCGGAGAGTGAGAACAGCTCTCGGCTCAGCTCTGACAGCAGCAGATTGACTGGAAGTGAGAGAAATGTGACGGTGTGGTTCAAAAGGCTGTAGGTAGGATTCCGAACATCAACAGCGAGGTATTAAAGGCCAAAAAGCAGCAGAAGTTACAGGTTGGTGAAGTGCTCAGATCCATTTCCTTTTATAAAACTGGCAATACAACCATGAAAAACTACTTTTTATACAAAGGAAAGTCCAGCGTTCGTCATATGACTTCAGCAACAGTGTAACATTTAAATATCAGAGGCAAAACAAGCAATACAACCATGTACAACGCCTTTATTATAAATGAAAGTCCTGTATTTTATGTTTTACTGAAGTGAAAGCACAGAAATATTACCAGCAAAATGTACTTAATGTATCAAAAGTAGAATATGCAATATAACAAGACTAAACTACTTTATTACAAGCAGTGTTGTAAACAGTACTCATACTCATCGTGTTAAAATATTGCATCAGTAAAAGTGGAAGTCACCCGTATGGATAGTACTTGAGTAGAAGTTATAAAGTATCTGATGTACTTCAGTGATTTGTCTGGGACTAAATGATACATGTATTTACATGTATGTGCTGTAAACTATGAGGTCTGTAATCAGCCCGATCGGTCGTCTGATCTGATACTCAACATGTCAGAATCAATGATTTTTTTATTTTCCAATTTCTCATGAAATAAGTGAATTTTAACATGTGCTGCTTTTGGCTCTGATGCGGCATGTAATCTGCAAAGTAACTTGTAACTTAAGATATCAGAGTATCTCAGTAGTTTACTTAAGTCGGTACTTAAGTAAATTTGATTTAGTTCCATCACTGATTACTAGTAAAGGCCTGTTTTTGTGATTTTGATGATGTGATTTTACTTAAGAGAAGGAGTAACATTAAAATTTCAAAAGTAAAAGACATATATAACAATATTAAACTACTTTATTAAAAGTGAAAGTCCAACATTTAACATTTTACTTAAGTGAAAATATAATATAAAAGTATAAGAAGTAGCCAAGGGTAGCAATGTAAAAACATAACAACATTAAACTACTTTATTACGATTAAAAGTCCTACAATTATAATTTCACTTAAAGGGCCACTATGTAGTTTTGAAAAAAAAAATCAAACTCACAATTTTGATATTTACAATATTAATGAGGTAATGTTACAAACTCAGATATATTTATTTTCTTTATTTTTTTTTGGTCGCCGTTCTTAGAAGAAAATAAGGTCCTCAGAACACTGTTTGAGGCTAGAAAGGTGGCAGGGTCCGCCACATATAAACAAAGTAAAACCGTTTGAAAGTGTGCAATCCTTTAACGTCAGCACAAGGCCATTTCTTTTGTGTAGGCATAAAATCAGTCAATGAAGATCTTTCTCTTCTGATTAAACTACACAGTGCATCTTTTAAATTAAAGTATAATATTTTCAGTAAAATGGTCTTAAAGTCTCAAAAGTAAAAACACGTGTTCGGCAGACCTATTTAAGTACATGTAATTTGGGATTATCATTATCACTGAGGCACATTTTCATTAGATGAGTAAGTCACTTGTAACTACAGCTGTAAGTAAATGCAGACATTAAAAAGGTAAAGTGTTTCTCTCCTGAATGTAGAAGATTAAAGTCACATCAAGTGGGAACACACGTAAATGCTATATTTCAGTTAAAGACACAGAACAGTAAAATTAAAAAAAAGAAAAGAAAATGTGTAAACTAATGCATTTACTGTATCAATATAAAACTGGTTGAAATGTAAAAAGACTTCCTCATTGGATAAAACAGGCCCCAGAGAATGATTCGATCAGCCACCTTCACGTCTTTGTGATCCGGAGACAACACGCGTCCTCTTTTGATGTGTCCGTCTCGTCCCCCAGCGTCCGACCTTTGGCTCGGCCCTCCTGCCCCCGTCTGTTTGGAGGGCAGGGTGAGTTCCCCTGCGTGCACACAGCAGAGAGAATCCATTCGAAACCCTCTGATTGAAACTCTCCGGTGTCAAAGTCGAGCCCTTTGCAACATTTGGGATCCAGTTTTACGTTGTAAACATTTGGCTACACCAATAAGACGGAGGACGCTCCTTTGTTGTTGCGTGGGTTTTAAATCGCAGGCCTAACTGCAGCGGGATCGTGCCTTTTTAGCCATCTCTTTGTCTTAGACAGCGACTGATTTTGTAGTGTAATGACATCTTAGCACCACGAACACACACTGCTGGTGTAATTTGAAGACATAAAAGGCTGCAGTTTATTCCAGTTTAAACCATAATTTATCTTTAGGGCAAAGCGAGAATTCGATCCAGCTCTTCTGCCCTGCATGTGGAGATATGACGTTCTCTGCAGGAGCACTAAACACACCAATATTCAGGACATGTGTGCACTGGCTTGTGAAATTTTGTCACTGCCATCTCCTGGCTTCTTTTTTTTTTTTGTTCCTTCACCATCTTTAACCCGGCACAACCATTTCAGCCTCGCGTAATGGCCGTCTGTGCTGATTGGTTCGAGCAGGGAGTAATGGGAACCAGCCATGCGGCCCAGACAACTGAGGCACACTTCAGCGAGTCAATGACATGAGTGGAGGTGACAAGGACTCAGGATCATTTTACCATTTAGCTTAAAGTTTGGCAGGGCAATTTACATTAGGCTCGGCTTGCATGGCCGAGTGAGAGCAGCAGGGCAAAGGAACAAGGCTCACGCGGTCCAGGACTTGCTTTGGTCTCATTGACACTGCGTCATGTAAACTGAACGCTGAGACAGAAACCAACCGTGGACGACTGATCACAGTGTTTTGGTAGGTTTCTGTGCCCCGTACAGTCGATGACTTTCTCACTGCACTCACTTGACTTTAATTGGTGTGAGTTAGAGTCTTATATACGATTTTCCTCACCAGGCCGAATATTTTTTTTTTTTGGTGTATGCTCAACAGTAATGGCTGACATCTTGAGGTAATACCTTAAAGGTTTTTTTAAGGCCTTGTGTACATTCATCAAAAAGCTGCATCACTTCTTGGTTTTAGTACGACTACGCAATCGCTTTCACTGTAGATGAATCTTTGGATTGTTTTCTTTGATTTATCTATTTGTTGCTTTTTCTTTAAAATGCAAGAAAATTGTTAAATATGGCAATTGGTGTTTCCCAAAGCCCAAGATGGCGTCCTCAAATGTCTTGTTCTGTGTAAAACCCAAATATATTCAGTTTACTGTCGCAGAGGAGTAAAAGCATTTACATACATTAAAATGCATACACAATTTACAATTTCACTTTTTTTCTTAAGAAAATCACTCAAACCAGTCAGTCAATTATAAAAAAAATAGCTGACAGCTAACTGATTGATAGATGCATTGTTGCGAATTTCTGCTAGACAAAAATATTTAAACACTGAATGCAATTGATTTTCGAAACTTTGACTTTTGACAAGTTCAGTAGTGACTCGCCTGACCACTTAAAACAGGATCTGATTGAATATGTCAACTAAAGATATGCATGATTACATTAACACAAATGGATTTAAGATTTCCCTTCAGCGGCAGTAAAACTGTTTCCTGCAACTATTTCATGCTCTAGTTTTTTCCGACTTTGTTCAATTTTGATTCCACCAGTAGTCAGACAATTATATATATAATATATTACTGCTAACATATAGTGTTTTGCCAATAGTTATTTGTCAGTGTTGTAAAAAGCATTCCAGCCACCCGAAAGCAAAACATTTAAGTAAAAGTCCTAAAGTATCTGATATGATATATATTGTATATCATTGTATATAAGTTTCATTTGATATTCAGTTTTTATCAGATGATTTTAAGCAATTGCCCATAAATACATTAATCTAATAATGTGCTACTTTGGCTCTGATGGAGAATGTCATGTAACCTGCCAAGTAATTAGTAAGTAAAGTCATCAAATAAAAGTAGAAGAGTAAAAAGTACAATGTTTCCCTCCAGAATGTAGTGAAGTGGAAGCATGAGTTAGCATGGAAACACTCAAGTAAGGTAAAGTACAGCATCTTAAAATTGTACACAAGTACAGTATTTGAGTAAATGTGCTTAGTTTACATTCCATCACTGTTGTTTGTGTCAATGTCTTGAAACTTTAGAAACCTACTGGTAGACCCGCAGGCTTCGACAAGCATTTAACGAAGGTTTGTCAGCTGTATTTCTGCCGTATGACAATTAACATTTCTAGTCCATAACTCTGAACTCAACAGAGTAAAGAGTTGTGATTCATTGTTGGGACTTGATGTCTTTATGTTTGCTGGTGGAAATCTTTGGTTGCATTTTGTTGTAAGAATATTCAGATTTGCAGCAAGTTTACCAGGGGAAAAAAAGTTGTTGTTTTTTTCCGTTTTACGTGCGTGCACATGAAAAATGTACTCTCGCAAGTTTTTCCCACTCGCATGGAATGTTCACTTTCGATCAGACAACAAAAACACAAGATGAAGGAGATTCCGTTTTGCTCCAACAACGTCTGAGAGAAACATTTGGAAGAGAGCAGGAGGGAGGAAGGGAGGGAGGGAGATACAGAGGGGGGGGGCACAAAGAAGACAAAGGGTGCGTGAGAGGTGATTTATCAGTCCTCGGTTTTATGGGTTTTTTTTTTCTTTTTTTTTTTCGCAGTCTGAGTTTTGCACGGCCTGCTGAGATGGATCATCGCTGCGCTCAGTCAGCAGAGTTAAATTTCAAAGTGAATGGCTACCTATCAGATGGTCACTGAAGAACATTTTTTCGTAAAGAAAAAACAATAAATGTAATGTGCTGATGTCTGCTGAGGTTCTCTCTGGGAGACACATTGACTATTCAGTGTGAATACGTGTGTGTGTGTGTGTGTGTGTGTGTGTGTGTGTGTGTGTGTGTGTTTAGAGTATACGAGTGTGTGTATTGTCCAAAAATGTTTTGATGAACGCACCTGACACCACACCGAGCAATAATAGTGTCAGGCTATTTATAGTCATCCGATATCTGCTTCCAAAAGAGACGAGGTTAGATTTCAGGAACAGAAGGTCAGAGAAACTTTGACTCCGTCTTCAGCTGTGATGGAGGAAGAATTGAGATGTTTTACTTAGAGCGACCATAGTAGCCGTTATTTGAATATCAAGTGACAATATGAGCAACAAGCATACAGAGAATTATCACCTGAATGAGCAGCTCCCAGCAGCGTCACCAAGCTCACGAAGAGTTGCAGCTCATTGTTTTCGCTGTCTGGCTCCAACTTTACTGTTTCCGTCCGTTTTAATCGCTTGTTTTTCTACCTGTTCATCACCAGACAGCAGACAGACGGAGTTTGCGGTGATCATAGCGGAGCATTTAGCAGCTGAAAAGCGAAACATTTCCCTCAGGAGTTGGTGGGGACCAAAAACAGAGCTAAAAGAGAGTTTACGTAATAGTTAATAGACGTGCGTTCATCAGGGCCCAGAAACAGTTTTAACATTGCACTTATGAGATAATGTTGCCCAGTAACCGCTGGACGTCACATTAAAATGTGAGGATGAGTCGATGGGTTTGCATCTTGTGTTCGCTGCCCCCAAATGGCCAAAAACTTGCCAGTTTAGGGAAAGCAGTGATGGTAAGATAGAAACACATTTGAAGTCCTGCACTCTGAAGGTAAATAGACGCGTTTTTTATCATCATGAAGTCAATGTTAATTGTACAATGCAATGGTTATAAAATAATGACACAGTAACACTTCCATGATGCAACTTTGCCAGCTTTGCCATCTCCTGAAATAATAAGGCTGACCCGTGATCCACCATAGCACCATTTATATCTGCTTTCACATCTCCATTATAGGCTGAATGAAAGATAAACTTTCGTCTTCTTCTGCATTGTTGGTAGTCGCTACTTGGAGAAAAAAAAACGAAACAATGCGGTTGTCTTTGCAACACTGCAAATGCTATAAGGGCAGCAGCTATCTGTTAAAAAAAGTCAATCAACAAAATAATTTTGACTACCTGACAATTAATCTATAACAATAACATCCGTCTTCTTGAACTAATAATTTGCAAAGAAACAAGTGAGTATAGCTGTCAGATAAATGCAGTGGAGTAAAAAGTACAATGCTTCCCTCTGAAATGTTGTAAAGGAGGTATAGAAAAACAAAAACAGTAAAAACAATTACAAGCGCCTAAAATTGTTCCCAACCTTCACATGTTATGTTTAGCATATCATTTGCTTTGGCTTGATTGTCAGGTCCACACAGTGTCAGGTGAACTGTAGATTATAAGAGTTGATTTTCCTTCAAAAAAATCAGGAAACTGATTACCTCAGAATGACCAAGCAGACTATTAAATCTAAGCTGCACAAGCCGAGGAGCTTTAAAAACGTAAAAAACATCGTTGAGTAAAGTAGACTAATCATTTTTAAGTACGATCACTTTGTCAGATTTTACAGTGCATCAGTGTCGCGGCTTGTCTCTGCCTTTACGGCCGAGCAGGACTTAAGAGTTCTCCACCGTTCAAAGCGCCGTGTTACGTCCCGATCCACATTTTTAAATCAGTAAAACAAATCCCAAAAACATGTACAAATAAATACTCCACTCAAACACTTCCTCTCTCCTCTCCTCTCCGCGTTTGGTTTACATCCTCTCTCTTTCCTCTCCCCTCTTTCGCGCCGCTGTTTATGTTTCCCCCTTTCTTTTTCGGATATTTCTCTTTTCAGTTTGAGCAACATGTTGTTAATCTCTCCCAGTCGCCGCGTGGTGCGTAATTTATAGTGTTTCCTCTTAACACCGTGAGCTGACCCCAGTCATCCCAGTCAATAAAGAGGCAGGGAAGGTGCCCTGTCGCTTTACAGCCAGTTAAACTGCACTTTGATGTTGCCCCCTCGTTTTCGACTGTGAATTAATAGCTGTCCGCGCTGAGTGTCTGACCCGCACGGATGTCATTTTGACTCTGTGATCCACAGGGGAAGTGCCACGCGATATTAAAAAACGAGGTGCGATGGAAGGTCTTAAATCAAACTTTATTTTTGATGTCAGTGCCCAGCGATGACATTATAATCTGTAAAATAAATACTACCTCGGGTGTACGTTTTAACGGGAACATTTTAGACTCAGGTGGAAATGTTCACACGACTTGAGCCCGAGCTCAATTTTTTTTTTGTGCGAGGAGCTTTTCTCTCTCGCTCTTCTTTCTCTGTTCACTGTAATTGGAACAGATGCTGAGCGCCGGATCACTCCGGAGCACTCGCTGCAGTGGAAATAGAACATTCTGTGGTTGCAACTCAAAACATTTTGCATGGCATGTTCGCCTGAAAAGAAAAGAAGAAGAAAAAAAAAAAGGACTTTTGGTTTGTGAGTTTGCTGGATTTTTGATGGGATGTGCTTTTTTGTCGAAAGGCAGAAGTGCAGGTGTAAGCTGACGTTGTCATTTGTGTAATGGAGAGGGAACCCGACAGAAAGAGGTTTTTTCGACGTAGCGTGTGTTTTTCACAGATCATTTCCTGACGCGCTCGCGGAGAGACTCTCTCAGTTCTTCATACATGTGGCGTTCGCTGCAGGGGGAGCCCACTGCTGTTCACCTTGGACGGCGTCGGAGCGATTGTCACAATATCCCTCTCCTGCAGAAAAAACATCAGCGACATCCGATATAAACAATGTGCTTTGATCAGCAAGAGGCCTCATGGTTTCAAACAGCCTGACAGCTCCTGCCTTGTGGAGACTGCGGGTCCAGGCCAGGGAAATATGATGAAATAACCAGAGCATATTTACGCTGGGATAAAACACGTTTCGCTCCCTTCGAACCCAACAGGATGTTTTAGTCATGGACAACAGGACGATGTTGCAGGCGTTTAGACCCCCCCGGCGAGCAGCCTGCCACCAAAACGCGGCCTGACATGGAGGCTCGGCGAATCTGCAGGGCTGAAATGCATCTGGTCCGATATATGGTTCTTTAATACGAGTACAACAGAATGCCGTCTGTACGGAGAGACAGGTTTCATTAATCCCCTCACAAGGCTGGATCAAATAAGATAAAGTCAGTGTAATAAGTTTATTTGACAGCGGGCATCTGCAGGCTCTCCTCAGCGAGGCTTCAGTTGGAGGGAATAAAAACATGAACCATTTCTCGAACCTTTGTACTGTTCTGGTACCGAGCAGAATGGGATTGTAGCATTGAGGGTCGAAAAGTGTCCAGCTGTGTCAAGTACTGAATGCTGGTATTTATTTTCCATCAAAAAATGTGTCCAATGTGACTAAAATGCTTTATTGATGGGTTGTTTTTCCTCAAAACAATAAGGTATCATACGTCTCATAGAGTGTTAACCCATTTTGCTTTCCTTAACTTGGGTTTTGTATTGGCTCTGGTATCTTCACTCAAACCCAGCGTCAAACCCAAGTCCTCAGCGAATTCATAAAATAAAAGCACACTGACATCAGTATGTCTAAAAGAAAAACCAGTGATATGTACTATATGATGAAGTCAGATTAAAACCGTATACAGGAAGGAACACATTTTTACACTGTTAGCACAAAATCAACTGTGCTTGAGTACAATTTTGAGGCACTTTGTCTTCTATTTCATACTTCCACTTCACTACATTCTAAAGACGAATGTTGTACTTTTTACTCACAGCATTTATTTGTTAACTTAAGTTAGCTAGTTACTTTGCAGATTGCTGCATCAAAGCCAAAGTGCGGCACTTTCACGCAGACAAGCGTACTTTTAAGTATATATATTGATAAAAATGACTTTTGATAGTTTGACTGGAGTACTATTCATGTGGAGAAATGAATCATTTTACTTCACTTTGACTCAAATGTGACCTTTGGGTACTTTTTACAACACAGACAACTAGTTCACGTGACACTGGGTCTCTGCATTCAAGCCTTAAAGGAGAAAATTGGGTCAAAGGTCCCACGATGATGATGACAGGAAATAAAACTAAAGAATCCCCAAAATATAGCCACAAACAAATATATACCTAAAAATAGCCTACATTATATGATGACATCAGTAAAAGATGCACTTGAAATACACTCATCCGCGCACGTGTCTGTGACAGACGGTGTCGGCCTATGACAAGCTATCCATTCGCCTCACCTTGCAGCACATTACCCAACATGGCAGTGGTCGGGGGGTCACTGGGTGCATGAGATCTCCTGTGTTGACTGAGTGCTGAGAATCTGCTCACACACCGACGCACACACCTCCCGGTTCTAACCTGACAAATAGCTGGATGGGCATATGAGCGGAGACGTCCTCCATCCTGAAAATAACCTCGCCTCAGATGGTGTCGAGGCAGCGGGACCGTGCAGCGCTGCGAGTCGCCACTAGACTGAGCCAGAGAGAGACGGCCCGCAGGATGTGGATGCGTATTAATCCAAAGATGTGTGTTTGAACTGGATCGTCTGGCGCAGGGAGAAAAGGGCTGCCAGCTTAGACAAGAACACTGGCAGGGACACGGCTGTGGAAATTTATAATCAGAGAGCTGCCTGAGGTTTTACAGTTAAGCTGCAGCCATGAGGAAAACAAGTGTGTGTGTGTGTGTGTGTGTGTGTGTGTGTGTGTGTGTGTGTGTCAGAGGAAGAAAGAGAGAGTACAAAGATGGGTCTTTCTCCTGTTTTGACTGCTTTCAAATCACTCCCCAGTTAAATTAATTGCGACAGTCTTGCTGCCAGGTGACTCCGCAGCCACATGATATACCTCATCCACATGCAGGACTGATAAACAGCTGAGTGGAAGAGAGTGTGTATGTGTGTGTGAGTGTTCGCAACTTTTTGTCAATTACGTCCAGGATGTCACAAGATGATCTACGAACTACAACTGGATCCTGTAAGCAGTCAGTGATCCAGGCCATCCATTACACAGACAGACAAACAAATCGACACATAGTCGGGAACGTGTGCCAACAGATTTCACAACTGTTTTGCCTTTGTTCCACCCTATCAAACCCCGTGAATTATTATACCGGTCCCACAAATAAATCTCCAGTTGTGACTATTCTGCAAGAGACAAGCGACTGAATACTAGAGTAGAGGCCCGAAAATATTTTTAATATGCGTTTGTTCTCTGAAAATGAATGAAAATGTCTCTCATTTATGACAAAGAAAGAAGACCTATTATCATTTTACTCCTGTCTTTCAGTGCTCCTCTCTCCCACAGAAAACACTGCACCTGAAACCCCTCACACATGGTGATGTAGTGTGATGTCACTAAGTCGCGCATTTTATTCCGTGACTTAGTGACACCACACTGCGGCACCATGTCACACATTTGCTTAATTTATACCTAGTGGCTAGTTTAGCACGTAAGGATTAACTTAGCAAAACTGCTTTGTTGTTGTTTGTGGCTCAAGCCTGTGCGAGCTGACCAATCAGAGCAGACTGGGTATTTTAAGTGGGGGGTCTTAGAGAGACAGGAACCAAAACAAAACATTTCAGACAGAGGGGAACACAGTGCTGCAACACTGGACAGAATGAGAAAATCAAAAAGAAATTTTATTAAAGCATGTAAACCTGTTCTAGTAGCATCCCAAAGTAAAATAATGTCTCTTTAAAAGCAGTACTTTCGTGTTGACAAACTGAAAAGTAAAAAAGAGCTGTCATTATTTTGACTGAGGCACCACAAGATGAGGATCTTTGAAGTCTGACTATCAACAGCTTTCCCGACTCACTTTATCACCTTACTCATCTGAAGACACATGGCAGCTGAAATCCTGAAGAATAGCAGTAGAATGTAAAGCATTGGATATGCATCTATCTTCGTTTAATTTTGTACGCTAAAAGTGACAGATGTCTGTAAAGTGAAATAACATTCTTACACTTTTTTCTTAACATCACGTAATGATCTTCAGACTTCTAACACGTTCACAGTGATCTGTTTTGAATCCACCCAGAACCTCTTTTAACAGTTTCCATGTCCTCTCTGCTTCTACAGGTAAAGACAGTTCAGGCTTGACAGACTCAGACTTGGCTCCAGACTCCGACCCACCTGGAATGGACACCAGCTACCTATCTGTGAAGGATCAGGGCGTGAAGGTCGCCTCTGATAGGCCACCGGGCACGGACTTGTCGAGCCCTCTGGACAAGGGCGATGGAGGCGAAAGCAACAAGGGCAAGAAGAGGCGCAACCGCACAACCTTTACGAGCTACCAGCTGGAGGAGCTGGAGAAGGTTTTCCAGAAGACGCACTATCCTGATGTTTACGCCCGGGAGCAGCTGGCGCTGAGGACTGACTTGACGGAAGCTCGTGTGCAGGTAATGAAGGACGCTCAACAACAGTGTTGTGAATCTCATATGCAGCTTATTATTGTTGCAACGTGACGTCTGTTCAGGCTGAATTTTCTGTTTCTCTCCTGTCACAACTCCATCTCGTGTTGTGAAACGTGGCTAATAAGCGCATAACGTGATATGCCACATTTGGTACGAACGTCAACCTTGGAAGTATCTGTGATGTGCAGAAACCTTAACTGTTAACATCAGATAAACTGTCAAGGAACTGGGCTGCTCAAAGACACTTACCGTAAAGGAAATGCAGACCAAAAAATCTGATCAGATTTCTAATAACAAACTGGGGTTGATTTTAAAAGACACCAGTATTAAATCACTGTCCAATCGTCGCAACTTCTAACTCAATATGTTGAAACTTTTCAATTCTTTATGTTCAATTCGCTTAAGAAACACTCGGTTAGGGTTAGGAAAAGCTGAAACGCTGTCTCGTACAGCAGTCCCTCGCTTGTCTCGCTAGCTGTGTGAACGTGATATGACACATGGTGGAATAGTTCATATGGTACACACGAACCTTACAACTGTAATACATCTATGGTTTGTGAGGAAACGTATAATGCCAACATTTTTTACTTTGGCAACTGCGTCTCCGGCAGCGTCATGCCTGTCCCATCCACGGGTAGAAAAAAGAGAGCTCTTTGTCACAGCAGAACAGACGATGTTTGAACAACATAACCTCATGGATCCTTCAACATCTGCAGCTCTGCACAGATAACGTCACTCACAGAACAACATGAGAGATTTATCTGGTAATGTGGGAGTGGAGGGGGAGAGAGTGGGGGAGTGGGAGCTCACAGAGGCCAGGGGGCCCATGGGGCTGAGGTTTGGGCTGCCTGGGCCTCATATGTGCAGTTGTAGGAGAGCAGACTTTCATCAGCATGTGAGGAGGCTTGTTTGACTGCGCTGTGCGGGATCGACGGGATTGTCTCCGTGGCCTTTTCTCTTTGTACCTGTAGCTGTTTGGTTTCCTGAATTTGTGAGTTCGGTTCTGCCGGCATTAGTCGGGCCCGGGGCGTACAGCACCACTCCTACTGAACCCTTTCTAGCGACCTTCTGGCCCGATTTACATACAATTCGCTCACGACTACTGCTGTAATGCATTCCGACAACGGTGAACAGAGACAGGCCTCCGCCATTTCTGCACATATGTGTGGTGTATGTGTGTGTGTGTGTGTGTGTGTGTGTGTGTGTGCACCATGAACTACCAAAGCCCCTGGATTTTCTGTGTTTTTCTTTCATTAACATCCTGTTCAGACAAGAATGTGTCCCTGCTGCGGCGTCCAGGGTGGGTGTGAAACCTTTCCCATGAGCTTTGAGCAAGTTAGCAACTGCGATATCGAGTCATATCTGAATTTCGCGCATTTTAGAGGCGTATGGTGTCTTCTAGTGCGCTACGATCCTTTATATGGCTGCGGTGCCGCACACTGGACAGGGATAAGAACCACGATTAAAGCCAATCTTTTACATGACAAGCTGGAACGGTGACCAGAAATTCTCCGCAGTGAAACACAGGAAGTCTGTGCAGCCGCAGGGTTATAACTCAAGGGTACGCTGCTCTGCTCCGCAGCTCACACAATCACAGACCTGCCCGCCTCAGATGGATGCAGCTTTACAGCCCTCGGCTCTCCCAGCGGCCCTCTTAAACACTCAAGTTAAAAAGATAAAAGACACGAGATGCCTAGTCTGTCAGAGGACGGGGTTCTGTGCTCTATTCGGGTCATTCACGAGCAAAGGACTCACAGCTCATGAATTCTGTGTCTGGAGGAAAAACATATCAAGGAACCTTTAAAACTTGAATCATTTTGCACTAAAAACTAAAAAAAAAAATGTCTAAAGTATGTGAGTGTAGTTCTGAGGAGGGTGATATTACACCTCACTGTCAGATGGTTCTCACACAAAAAAACAACTTTTAGTAAGAAAAAAAGAAAAAAACCCGTCAGGGTCTGGAGTTGTTTGCTTTTTCAGTCTCAGTCTTTCAAAGGGAGAAAGTAAGTTCAGATCCGAGTCATATGCACTACAGATACATGGGCAGGTCAGGGGTCAGGGGTCGGGGTTTCAACAACATCGCATTTCTCAGATTTGGCGATCTGTTAGCTCAGAGAGCTGAGATAGCGTCTGACATGTGGAGTTCAGCAGGCAAACACAGGTGTCCGCAAGAGTTTATAGATCCAAACAGTTAAGGAAAGATTAAATGGCAGGAAAGCCTGATCGGACCAACGGCTCCTTCAAACACCGGATCAGATCAGCTTGCAGATAGAAAAAAAAGGGTCAAAAATGATTAGAAATTCCCCAAAACATTTTTGAAAACCAAGCAGCGAGAGGAATCATGATGAAGACCATCACGAAGACCAAAAACACTATCGAAATGTGCTTTAAATATGTGCTGACACATTCATAAAATGTTAGACATTTAGACACAAATTGACATTTCATACAAATGTCTAAAGCCAACCAGACCTCTCTTGCTATATGTCGTTGGATTTGTGTACTCGCATTATCCAAAATGTTTCCAACAATGTTCAAACCCCCCAAAAATCTGTAAGTTATTCAAGGTAACAGTGTTTTTCATTTGGCCGCCTGTTGTTTTAACTTCCAGGAGTGAGTCAGGAGTGTGAGGAAGGAAGTCGGCCAACACGACTAAACATAACGTGAATAAGAGCTAAAAGACTAAAAGATCTCACTGTGAACATTTTTGGCCAATGAAACCATCAACTCTCATGATCCAACGTGATTTACAGCAGAAATGACATGCTGTGTGTCAGACATACTGTGCTAAGTTAGGAATTAAATTAGTTGATTAAGTCATCATACAATTTGGATACAATATTAATCATTTAAAACATTTTACGAATAGTCCCTGCTGTAAGACTTGTTGCTTCTTTTTTTGCGGTACTGCATAGATTATTTTTTAAGGGGCATGATGTAGCTTTGGAGAGGAAATTCTCAGAACATTCAGAAAGGTAATATTTACAATATCAATAAGGTAATAACACAAAACTCAGAAATATGTCTCTGTAACTGAGAAAACATTTTTTCCTCTGGTCCACAGAACACTGTTTGAGTTTGAGTGTCCAGTTTATTCAGTCATGAAAATCAATCAATGAGGATTTTTCTCTTGTGATTAAAATTTTACCTCCCAAAACTACGCAGTGCACCTTTAAGTTTTGATGTGACAGTCGAACAAAACCAGCGACGAAGACATCACTCAGGCTCAGGGGAATGTGCTTTCTATGAACATGTTGGGATAACTTATAGACTAAAAAAGTGTAATCAGCAGTGAAAGTAATTGTTACCTTCAGCCATAATCAGATTGTCAGGAATGAATCAGGATGAACTGAATATATAAATAATTGAGCGGTTAACAACTACTGGAAATGACGACAGCAGCACCAGGAGAGGCAAACCAGTCGAGTTTTTGGGGCCCCACCAAAGAAATGTGAGAAAAGAGGCCCCTGATGGCCGCTCATATTGGCATATTTTACAATACCAGAAGTAAAAATCTCTTAACCCCCTGAATCCTCCAATAAAGACACTATACTGTGCACTGCTGCTGCCTTCAAATCGACGCTTCATGTGTTGATGATCACTTATAGCCTTATAATGCGGCGTATTTACAATCTAACAGTTCTGGTATCAGTTGTTTTGTTTTTTTAAATACAAATTTCATTTATATTTAACAATTCTACTAATGTGAACGATGGAAATAAAAGGAAAAAGGTTTGAATTTCGTGCATTTTTTTCACTGGTGTCAGATGTTTGATAACATACCGGAGATGAACGATGGTTGGAGGAGCCTCCGGGGGAATTTTCTTGCCTTGGGTCCCGACCAAGAGGTCCATATTATGTACGAAAAAAACTTTCAATGCGCCATTTTGCACCACGTGAATCTCTTCGCGCCACTCCACTTACCTTTAATTGACAGGGAAAATAAGACGTTATGCGCTGGAGGATTTTGGAGAAAATAGAACAAACCTTGCTTCATGAACAACAACAGCGGTCAGAGGTGTTTCCATGATATTTTTAGTGCTTTGGGGGTGTTGGAAAACTGAAGCCAGGCTCAGCCTCGGATTTCTTTTTTACTTTGGTATGGAAGCTGACATGAGTGACAGCAGAGGCGGGTTATCAATCCTCTGAGCCGCTCTCTCACTTCAAAGTGTTTTCAGCCCCATACAGCTCTCCTGCTGGGGCCAGTATGGCATTTCTCTGCTCTTTCTCTCTGGGGCTGTAACATAAATAAAGCCTCATTGAAAGTCCACCAGCTACTTAAGCTGTCAGGGTCTTTACCAATTACTGTCACGACGCAGTGTGTGCAACACAAAAATATGTTCTCCCTGTATAAAAGCCAACAGACTGGGCACAGGGTGGAGAGAGAGCAGATGAGAGCTGCCGGTGCCACCGTATGAAGTGAGATAGAGACACCGCACAAGCACCTTTAATGTGTAGTGATCATAAAGCAACTTCAGGCGTGATGTTGTTCCAGACGGTACTGCAGAAGATGTATGAAAACATCAAGGAAAGAAGGATTACATCCTCCGGCCTGTGTGCTTCTTTAACTTAGGAGGAGACAGCATCTCAAAGCCAAGAGCTTCAGGCTTCAGGAAATTAAAAAGGAAAATGCAAACAAACCCCAGTTCTAATCCCATCTCACTTTTCAATTTCCCATAATGCCTCCTTAGACTTACGACAAAGTGTGCGCGCAAAGAGCAGATCAAGTGAAATTAGAGGAATCATATCAGAGGAAAAGTGAGAGAGAAAAAGTTTTCTGTTGAGTAATTTGTCCGATCATCAGTCCAAGTCAGGGGGCAGTTAAGACTTGTACAACAAACCATTATGTTCTGATGTAAGAAAAGCACAAGTTAATGTATTTGGAGTACCTTAACACTCTCTGATGGTTATTTAAACACAATGATGCTTTCAATAAACAAAAGTTTCGGATTTTGATGTCGATGACGATCGCAGAAAACATCAGTGGAGGGGAAAAAGTCCCCCTCTTGTCAGACAACAAATAATGAAAGGTGAGGGGGAGGAGATCTGATTACACTTTGTTGAAGTGAAGTGAAGGTTGCGGCACGCTGTTTCTCCTGTTTTATTTGCCCTCTCAGCTCCGTAATGACTCACTGCACGTCGCCAGAACTTCCACTGCTCTCTGAATTGTGTTTGTTCGCACACACCGTGAGAAAAGATTTTTGATGTGCTGCAGATTTCTTGATATTCGGCCCTTCGGTCTTCTGGCAGTGCTGCACGGGATCATTTTAAAGGGAAAGTTAGATTTTTATCTCCAGAAAAGTATTTCCCCCAGATTTGGTGGAAACTTCCTGTCAAAGGGTTTAGGTGCTCCACTCTTGAGTTTTATACCTCACATTGACCCAGGACCGAGGCTTGGTAGGTGAGAGTACAGATCCTTCATTCTTTCGGACTAAACGATCCTGCCAGTTTTTATGACGTTCACACATTTTTCTACCTGCAGGTGTGGTTCCAGAACCGACGGGCGAAGTGGAGGAAAAGGGAGCGTTTTGGTCAGATGCAGCAGGTCCGGACACATTTCTCGACTGCGTATGAGCTGCCGCTTCTGACGCGTCCTGAGAACTATGCACAGGTATTAAAAAAATTGTTTTATTTCTCTCAACCCAAACAAGAGGAGATAAGGTTGATTGTTCTACTTACTTCCTGCCTTGCAGATTTCATTTCTACTTGCAGACTGTAAATTTACTTAAGTTTATTACAAGAGCCAGCTAATACCCCACTTTTCATAAAAATTATATAACATAACAATTATTAGCTAATTTATACATTTATTGACACGCAATGTTTGACACATTGGGAAATGTGCTTATTTAATTCCTTCCTAATTGATATAACTGTTGTGTTTGTACCCAAAACATGAAGTTAAGTTCATTGTCCTGCAGACAATTAGCATAGCTTAGCACAAAGACTGGAAGCAGAGGGAAACAGCTAGCCTGACTCTGTGGAAAGGTAACAACATATCCCTATGAGAATCCCCAAAGCTCAGATATTAGCCTGTCAGATGCCTTGTTTGTTCAATCTATAGAAAAACGGAATAGAAAATAAAATATTGATATTATATGCCCTCTCAACTGCCTGACAATCATCATCTTAAACTCAGCAAAAATGCAAACACCTATAGATCGAAAAAGTCGAACTATCATCTAACGTTGCCCCTGTTTTCTTTCTGTCCGCCTTCTATGTTGGATTGTTCAAGAATTTTGCTAACACATTATGGTGTGATGTCTCATAACTGCGAAACCGTGCAACAGTAACAGAATGATAAAGGCAGACTTGCCTTCTCTCATGGATTGCTTTTCTAAAGCAAGTCTGAAACCAAATGGAAAAAAAAAAAAATCCTGCCAGTGGTAAACTGGCTCAGATTTGACCACAGACCCCAATCTGATAGGAATTTTGCTTTAAGCTGTGTTATTACAAGAAGTGTAAAACCAGTAACCAAAATAGTCATTATGTCAGCAGCTGCATTTACACGGAGCCTAATATTTAGATTATAAACGGTTTAAAGCATTAAACAGAAAAAAAAAGAGGCTCCATATAAACACCTCCAAACCGAACGAAATTTCGATCGGTTGCAGAGGAGAAGTTTAACTGTGTAGTGGCGTTTGTTTCTTCACTTTACCAAAGATGGCGGCTTCTGAGGAGAACTGGTCTGCTGCGGAGAGTTTGTTTCTAATACAATCTAATATGTCACTTTTGCGCACGTCACACAAACTCTTCCGATTACAAATGGCCGTTGCACGTAAACACCAGACCCCATTAATCCCATCACATGTAAACAGTTTACCCCAAATTTCGAATGAAGAAATCCACGAAAACAAGCTACTGTGTTATCTACAGATAATCTGTGACAATAAGTGAAAATAGATTATTGCACTGCCCCTGGATCTCACTCACAGCCCTCACTTTAGACACCACTGATCTCGTGTATACACAAGTTGTAGTAGGTTAAAAAGCCAGGACAGTGTTTTCCTTTCTGTCTAGATGAATCAGAACATGAATGAGCTGAACCAGTGGACCTAATGCCAGTCAATGTTGATTTTCCATCAATCTTTCAGATTCAGAACCCTTCCTGGATCGGCGGCAGCAGCGCGGCGTCTCCTGTGCCGGGCTGCGTGGTGTCCTGCGACACCGTGACTCCCTGTATGACGCCTCACCCTCACTCTGCCAGCGGGGTGTCCGATTTTCTCGGCGTGCCCAGCCCCGGCGGTCACATGGGGCAGGCTCACATGGGCAGCCTGTTTGGAGGATCTCCCGGCATGCCTACGGGCATGAACACGTACGATCTGAACATGGACCCTGACCGCAAGTCCTCCAGTATCGCCGCCTTGCGCATGAAGGCCAAGGAGCACAGTGCGGCCATATCTTGGGCCACATGATGTGCTGATAGCTGCTGGATGGGGGATCTTGTCGAACCCCCCCCCCCTCGAGATGTCTGCAAACACCCAGCGTGGGGCGAGGGAGGACTGGACTGGAAAACTCTAAAGGCAACAGTGACTACCTTCATAAATGTTGCAATAAAAATAATTATGTAAATACACGGATGGGTGAGGATTAATGGGAGAGAAAACGACAAAGAGATTTGGCAAGAGATATGTGATTTGACACCGCCATGTTTCTCAGCCCCACTGGTGGGAGGGCGAGCTTTGTGGAGAGCTGGTGGGAGGTTGATGCTGTACTGTATTAGATGTGTTGCAGGTGACGATAGGAAGGAAAAGGTTAGGAAAAGGTTAATAATTTCAAACAAATCCATGCACTTATTTGATAAAAAAAACAAAACAAAAAAACAGGAGATTTTGTTTGTACAGTGCTTTCAGTGTCATAGTTTTCTGTTCAGGTGCTGTTTTATTCCTACCTTATTTAAATTTTGAGTGTTTTTTTTTTTTGTTTGTTATGCAAGCATCCTTAAAAAAAAAATGAAATTCAGCTTTATTCGTTTTACGCTTTGTACATATTACTCTAAGGCAATCTCTATCACCATTAGTGTGTGACAGTCTATCCTGCGTATCTGTCACATCACGAAGCCTCTCGGATTCAACGCATTCAACATTTCAGCTACTAAAAAAAAGAAAAAAAGAAGAAGAAGAAGAAGCTAGAAGTAGTTTGAACCCGCCGGCAATTTAAAAGTCAAACAGAATGGCTGCGGTTCGTTTCAGCGCGGTCGGGGTGAGAGATCCACCTGCCGCACTGACTCAGGAAGGGATGGAGGGACGGAGGAGGAAGTGGTGTGTGGGAGTACGAGAGGGGGCACAGCGGGCCTGCTGCTCTCGGGGCTGAAGAGCCTGGGAGCGCCAGCCCTCCAAACAGAGCCAGCTCTTGTTTTCGGGAGGACAGACTTCCAAGTGGACATGACTGTGCCCCCTTGCGTTTTAAGGTCTCAGGGGTTTCGCAGAGAGAAGTGCCTACTAGTCAGTCGGGATTCTGCCAGAAATAACAGCGAAAACCAGCAGCAGCCACCTTTGAAACAGAGGAGGCTGGCGGAGTGTGTTGACACTTTGAAGCAACTGAAAGGATGTCAGTGTTCAGCAGCCCCCCCCCCCTTTTTTTTCTCTGGACTTTATAACCAATCAGTGAATGGCGACAAAGCAGCGCTGCCGTGTTATTGTTTTCTCTCTCTCATTATTTTCTGTCAAATCCAAACCAGAGGAAGACATCGACCTGATGACTCAGCACAGGCTTAATATCAGCTTAATCTTCCATCTTCAGATACCCTCAAGTCCAGTTTTACCACAAGAAACATGCTTCTGTTCAAACTATAAACGATGTTGGACGACAGATTTCAATTCCAACGAGTCAGGAAGAGTTTCATTGGGGTTTACGTTACAGCTCCTAGATTTGCCGCTTTGATCACTTTAACATTTCTTTGTGAATTCACACCACATATGCGGCGCTGCGTCAGCTGTGACCTGCAGCGCTGCCAGATGGGAAATGTTAAACTACCATGCCGTACCATTATCCCAATTTGGGGAAAATAAGCATATGTGAGTCATAACCTGGAGAACAATTAGGGGTCGGGGGATCAGATTTTTTCATCGACACGTTGCGTGTTCCTCGACTTTGTGTCTCCTCAGCAGGAATCCGTCAGACCTGCCCCGCCTGATCACAGTAATATCAGCCTCGTAAAAAACAATGCTGCATTATTATTATGAGGCCTGATCTTACAAAGGAGCCATGTGTCAGAATCTCGTTTCAAAACCTTCGTTATTTTTTAATCCATATCGTCGTCGTATGGTGTTTGATGAACTTACTGGACAAGAAAGTTGTTCACACAAAAGAAAAATCTGGGAAAAAATCTGGTTCTCAGGGCGAAATGTAATGAAGCCACTCTGTAGTGAGCTGTGTGCACTGTCTCTGAGGAAAACACAGAGAACGCCTACAACCAGAGCTAACCCCAAACTAGTTAATCCTGCCATGTTTACAGATGGAAACTTTGTAGACACAATGACTATGCAGGTACTGTCCCTAAATGTCATCCGTTGGAAGTCTGAGCCTCTACTGGTGTGATATTTGAGCAGGACCTGTTTTTCTGCAAAACCACTAACATGACAAGGTAAAACACCATCAGGAATGGTTTCCCCCCCGTCCCTGCTCTGGTTACCGTCTTCCTGTTTACCTCTATCAAGGCCTGGAACAATATGTCTGTGTTTGTGTCTCTGTAGAAAAGAGGAGGGGGCAAGGCAGAGGTTAACTGAGCTGGACCCAGCCATAGACCATCTCTTCGAGCCCATATCATTTTCTCATAAACATAATTGCCCATCATTCAAACATTGAACGGTAACGCGTGTTTTTCCCCTGGGTAGCAGCAACCGCCTCCTCCGGTGACAGAAATAGCAGACGAGGTTTACTTTGAGGTTATGCATGTTCTCCCTTTGTTTCCGAGCCCTGATTCAGGCCTTAGGCACAACGAAGGCTGTCATGGTTTTTGAAAAGCCCAAATGATACCTTGTAGTTCACCTCCAGGCAGAGCAACCATTGCTAATTCTCTAAACTGAACCACATTCACTGCCCTCCCGGCCAGGTAGGCGACGCGGGGCGCAGGCTATAACCTGTCAGCGGAGCAGATCACCCCGGAGTCCTCCAAATTACATCCAGTTTGACCCAAATCGAACACACGTGCATAATCCGGGCTATTGAGTGCATATCTCAAAAACCGAGAGAGGGTCCCCTCTCTAATGTGGATGTGGGGCCCCCTGTGCTCTGGCTGAGGGGTTGGACGGAGGGCGAGCCGCGAGGGCGTCTGCTGTGTTCCGGTGTTCTGGGAAAAGGACAGTGCACACAGCTGCGCTCGGGGGGTAAATGCAAAACAAACATGCCTCACACATGCTTCCCTCTCAGCTGTCATGGCTCTGCTTTCAAAAAGATCCTCCTCCCCCCTCCTCCCGACCCACCTCTACACACACATACACATTGCACTGCGCCTCTCCCTTTTCGCTCGCTTCCACCACTATAGTCCACCGGCTCAAAGCTGCAGGGTCCCAGGCACAGCCGCACGGGCCAACCCAGGAAGGCTTTTTAATTAACACTGAGCCGTGCGGAGGCTGTGGACTGCGGTATTGTGTGTCAGGACGGACAGGGCCGTCTGTCTTCTCGCTGGCTGCGCACACATACCGGCACTCGGTAGCTCAGGTTTACACGACACAGCTCGCAGTTTTTTGTTTTGACTCTCGTCTCTTCATTACGATTGAATTGCAACATCTCCAGTGAACAATCACGCGAGGACCGTTTACCTAAAGATTGCCTAGAAAACGCTTCTTCCTCCAGAAGGCTGCGTAACTCCGTCCATAAGCGATGATCATTATCTTCCTTTTTCTCATTTTTCTAATACTACTGAAGTCAGGCAATCAGTATAAGAGTAAATATATGATAAATACGTGTGCCGTTGTGTGCATGTACGGTGTTGTGCATGCAGAGTTGGTTGAAGTGTTTTTAAGACTCCTGGAAATGTTATTAATTAGATGTCATGTTTTATTTTGTGAGACAATTTATCAAGTATCTGAGTGTCTGATCCCCCCATCATGTTAAAATTGCATTTCCAGTTGCGTTTGAACATTTTTCTCTCGATATGTAATTCTTACGAGTTTCAAAAGTTTGTTTTTTCCAAGTTTTTCTGTGGCTTTAAGCCGTCTTTTGAAATGAGTGTATGAATTTTACCCATGCCTGTGTTACATTTTCGCGTGTGATTAAAGTACAATAAGTTATTGCTCTTCTACTCAGAATCTTGTCCCTTAATTTGTTTGGATATTTTACTCATGCCTGACATGGTTTATACAGCAAAAGCCAGAGTTTAAAGGATAGAATTTCGTGCAAGGTAATGGTGGTTGCCTCCAGCTTTCTCCGAGACCGCAGAATTCAGAAAACCGCCGTTACCACACGGTACAGAGTTAAGGCAGGACAACTATTCTTCTATTAGTATTTAGAGGTCACTCAAGTCACTCCCAGTTTCAAGAAAAGCCTTTCAAATCATCAGCTAAACATACTGGTCTGGCCACAACTTGTTAAAAAAAAAAGAAGTTGTCTGCTGCTGCTAGAAAACCAATGAATTTGCAGCGTCTTATTGCATCGCTCCACCCTGCCAAAATATTGTGTCATCCCTGCAGTCGCATACTAAAATCCCCACGCATTTCAGTGCCTTTGAAGGGACTTGAGTGGTGAAATGAGATCGCACAACCCGCAAGAGTATCACACTAATTGAAGCCGACAAAAATACGAACTGCGCCCTTTTGAACTGCTGACATTGAACAGGGTGGATTAGGCAGCGTATATTAACAACAGGTGACAGGCTGGAGGGAACAGTGGAGCGTCCGTGTCACGGAGGGTTCCGCTCCGGACGGGTTTGAGGTTGGACATGACAAAAAAAGAAAAAAAAAAAGAAAAGAAAAACGTCATCTTCAGACATATTAGTGTGGTCTTTACTTATGTATTACAAAGTCATATATACACTTACATAAACTCAGTCAAAAAATTTAAAACAATTTCCCCGACCTTATGAAAATAAAAAAAATTAAAATTGGGCAAACAAAAACACCACGAGGCAAAGTTAACATCTCAAAGACTGTGCTGCTTTCAATGTTGAAGCCTGCATACCAGAGATGGTGATGAAAAAGACAGAAATATAAACACACACACACACACTGAACAGGCATAATTAAAAAAAAAAAAAAAAGCATTGCATCAACAGTTTATACACGCGTTTTGAAAAGTGTGGATTTGTCCATTATTCCCTGTACATTATGTTTTCAAAGGCGTGGCACATAACACTTGTTCAACTCTTGAAATGCCTAGATGGATTTATTTTTTTAACTCTGTTCCTTTTTTTTAAAAATATATATTAATATAATGAAAGGCTTGCTCAGGCAGTATAAAATTACAATTCAAGATGTTCCAGTAGCTTAGCATCAACATTTCAAAATCAGCAGTTACTCGCCCTGAAAAATAAGATTTATGGAGTCAGCCTGGTCCAATCTGATTGTGTAAAACAGACCGTATGTGAGACGTTCACTGTACATCATCTGTTAGCCACCATGCTTGGTTTTTTATCACATTAGATAAAGCCCTCACAGATATGTCACTGAAGCATTTAATATAGCTCATGTGAATTAAACATTTATTACGTTTCCTTTTCAGACAGTACAGCTAAAAGAATCAGGTCCGTGTCAGCTTTTGAAAAGGAGAGATGGAAAGAAAGACATAAAGACAATCCTAGTTGGTGCATCATAAATTATAACTATTATACAGCACTGCTGCAAAATACAATTATATACACTGTATACGCTGATTCCAGAGCAGCTGGAGCACAAAGTTTCCAGCTCAGTAACAGTGAGGGAGCGCAAGACCTCAATAAGTCAGCCTGTCCATCAAACATCAGACTCAGGGTGACCCGTCCAGTAGTAGTTCATGTAACTTTAGTCTAGGTATTGGCATTGATAAACCTTTATAATAAAATCTTTTACTTTAAACCTAATTATTCTCGACACACTCACCACCATCCCTAGATTTCAACGTCCTCCATTATTCAAGATTTCTTGTACAATGCGTTTTACACTCAATTTGGAAAATCAAAAAATCAATGTAATTTGAGCTGAGAGGTGGCAGACGCATGCACCACTTCAGTCTGAATATTGCCGTCCTGATATGAAAGACGATGTTGGTGACGAATTTTGAAGTCTTGAGGCTGTGACGAGGTCGACACATCTGTTACAGGCTGGTCAGAGGCTGCCGATGTTGGGGAAGCTCTTAAGCTTCTCTGGGAAGTCGTCTTTGTAGAGTACAGGGTCTGCGCGGTGTTCCACCACCTTTAGAGGCATTGTACCAAAAACTGAGGCAAACTTGTTGATGCACTCAGATCTAGGGGTGAAAAAAAACAACTTATTCAGTTTAAAAGCAGGAAGAAAAACATGGATTTATTTGGCAGCTTATGACTAGTAATGTTTGCAAATGATGAATATGTAGGTAGATGAGGTTTTTTTTTCTTTTTAAAATTATATTAAGATGCAAATCTTCCTCAAATACAATTTCCCACTAAAATGTTGATGTTTATATCTTTTAGGGGCATGTAGAGGCCATACCCAGTCAGTGGTCTTGTGTGTTTATATTTGCACAGCTTGCATATCATTCCCTATATATAAAACATCTAGGACTTCAATTTGCATTTCAGGTTGCATCTTATGTTAAAGATGTAACTAGGAGAACAAAAAAATTATCAAGGTGATATGAAGATATATGTGCAACATTCCTAAGACAGGATTTCTACTCTGTTTTTCATACAACAAATTTAACTGATTATAACATGTTTTAGTATCCAGATAAATTTGGGATTTTCATAAGATAAAAAGTAATTCATTACAAGATTTTTCTACAACTAAAACTCTGCACAAACCCAGGCCAAAGTAATGTCAGAGGAGTAACACACGTACAAGAATGCTTTAGTTACAGACAAAGTAAAAAAAATAAGGAAACAAAAAAGATTTTGTGCTCCTTTTATGCCAGACTTCCAAAACAAGTGTCATACCTCTCCACCATGTGCGTCTGATCCAGGGACAGTCCATCAATGGCAGTACACTCAGGGCACTTGAACTTTTTCCTGGGGGTCACCTAAACAGAAGCAGAACAAAGTCACACCAGTAACGTCGGCTCACTCGTGTGTTAAACCTCAGCTGCTCACACGGATGCTAACAAACTGTCCAGTGTGATGAAATCAGTCTGTGACATCCTACAACAAGTTCTGTCAAACACAGTGTGTGTCTGAATTATCATCGGTGGAGACGGAGAAAGATGATGTTTGGCTTTCCTCTGTCTAACCTCCATCACATCTAGTGTATCCCTGACACATGCCTGGACCAAACGCTCTGAACCTGTGAATGTATGTGTGTGTGAAGAGGAAAGTGTGAGACACAGGGAGGAAGACAGGGATGGCTGGAGACGGTGAGTGTTTCCTGAAAGAACCGGTTGGAGATATGGTGGGAGGTGGGTGCAGGCGTAAGGAAGTGAGGAGCTTGTGATTTGATGGCAGGGTGTGCGTGAGCCTCAGTGAGCTTAGGAAAACATACTCAGAGGGGGAGTGCCAGTGAGTGACACCCAGATAAGGGAGGTTAAGGCCAGGCTTTAGCTCAGGCCCCTGCACCTGGGCACAGTCAGCGTGACTGGGAGGAGGGGAGAGGCAGAGAAGCCGAAGGGTGAGAGCTGATCAAACCCAGAGATGCTGGTCCGCTCTGTCAGGCTCTCAGCCTCCCCCAGCAAGCTTACAGCACACAGGCCGATCAGAGCTGTGAATGTACCTTTATGGGGGCTTTGCCAGTGATGTTAGCCACCAGGAAGTTCATGGCAATATCTTCACAGTTCATGTGAGCGTCCACCCAGTTCTTGATGTCTCCGGGCATCTTGTATGTGTACAAATAGTTGAAGTACTAGAAAAGAAAGAAAAAACAAGAGATTACAGGGTGTCATATAAAGAGTCTGAAGAAACGTTATGCACAGACGCTGTCTGAAGAGTATGTAGGAGGAACCGATGCACTAGAATTTTCTTTGAACTTAAGTGAGTGTGTGAGGTTTAAGTCGAAGGGAGATAACCTTGCTCTGCCTTTGACACTCTGCTCATCTATCACTGTAATCTTCTATTCCAGAAATCCTTCGCATACCCAAAACAGAGGTCCTTCATTTATTTGATTTTGATTTATATATATTGAGCAATTCAGGGCTCAACAATAATGGTTGACTGATAGCCCAGGACAAGTTGAGTGTCACTTTGGGCTAATAATTCGATTGCTTTATTTTGTATATTTTTGTTGCATATATTTCTTTTTACATTGTTGGCATGCTGTGGACAGCAAAGAAAGAATTTCATTGTACAGGGAAAAATATTTCCTTCATGCGCATATGACAATCAACACTTTGAATCTTGAATCATTCAAGCAAGTCATTTGCCCAATCAGGAAATCGGTGAAAAGGAATTTGACACGTTATTTTTTCAAGAGCTGATAATGGAAGTATCTAATCTCTGTTGAGATTTGCAGATGGGCAGTATTCATTAGGCACTTGTGAGAATATGGCAGCAACAGACATTACTAAGCTAAATTGCTATCAAACATTTCAGTTATCCTGGAAAGAGGAATTAACCTTTGTGATATGCCAGAATGTTTTTTTTTTTGCGTCACATCCTTGTTGATTCATCTACTTCAAGATTAAACATGATGATTAACATTAACCTTTGTTGTTATTTGTTAACTGGTAATAAAACTGTTTGCACTGGTGCAAGTAAAAATTGACATTGGGCAAGAACATTTATTTTCAGAATTGGCTCTGTGTGCATCATTATTTATAAGAAGCATTCTAACATGAGCCGCTCTGAGGGAAAGAGTGTGAAAGTGGAAGAGTTCAAGCAGCCAAAACTACTTAATTTCAGCCAAGCGTTTCCAGGTCACCTTGTGGTAGAAGGCGGCTCCTGTTAGAACCGTTGGTCCACTCTGACTCATACTTCCACTTCCCCATTTCATGGTCCCAGAGGTGCAGTCGGCCTGGGTAGCCCACCAGCCTGTCTGGGAACTCCCTCCACACCTGGAGCAGGACAGAAGACAGATCGTAGAGATGTTCAGGAGAATCAAACTAAGATATTGGTAGATTTACAATATCTAGTCTTCTGTTTCCAAATATTTTCCAAACAGTTTCAAAATATAAATTCACATGATAATATTTTCATCTACAAGTAGCTTTATGACTGGCTGAATATCTATGGCTCGACACCAGCAGCCTGTCTGCAGCACTGTCATCTATTTAGCTCCTCCATCCCGCCTGCAATTCCATGTAATTATCCCTAAACTGAGCACAATTTTATTAAATGGCTCCTAAATGGATTCAGGTGAGCGCGCTGAGCTAAGTGGGGCCGGGCAGGTATGCTGGCATGGAAAGCATCAGCTCTAGACCTGTCATCATTCATCACACATCAAACACATTCAGCCGGCAGTCAAATCCCCGTCTTGTGGAGAATGAGCCTGCAATCTCCCTGAATGACTTTAAACACCGGGATCAACCTGAAATGGCTCCCTGCCAACAGAGGAAGGATTGGTGAGTATGTTTTTTAAAAATGTGGGTCTTTTTTTCTCACCTCGTAACCAAACTGTAGTTCATCCGATGTCAGCATGATGATGTCATCATCGATAGCCAGCACTGCCTCTGTCTCGATCTCGTCGTAGGGGAAGAAGCGGTTGCTCAGCTTGTTCTCTTTGGTGCGCACGACTTTGAGAGGAACACCGATCTTCGGCCAGAGAGACTCTGCCAAACAAATAACAATAAGCAACTGAATCTTTACACACACAGATCTAGAACTGAAGAAATTAACCTTAAATTGGCAACTATTTTGATAATAAACCATTTTTCAACAAATAATGTGTGAATTGTTACTTTTCATTAAGTATTTTTTATTCATGGAATATATACCTTTAGACATGTTTTATTTATAAATGACCAGTTGACAAAAAATGTGTCTTTAAGATTTTCAAATGTGAAATTCACTAGTCGTGATTGTCATTTATGACTTTATTTAGATTCTGGACTGTTTTTTGAAAATAATCTGCAAATTAACAAAGTAAAAACTGTTTTCAGTCGCAGCCCAACATCAGTACATATACACAGTATGCAACACAATAATACCCTTTTTTCATACATTTTTAGTGGTTTCACAGGATTATAAATATGGCCACTTTCAATGTCTAAAGATGGGCGAGAGATTATGATGTCATTCACCACTGACAGACACATTTGAAGTCTCTCCTGGCAGTGGAAAATAGTGCTCTGGGAGTTTAACTTCACTCACTGACTCGTATAGCTACGCTAACCTCAAGCACGTGCAAATCTAACCACAGTACGATTCACGAGGTAGATCAACAAAGTCGTTTTTTCAGGGGAGCGTTTCAAACATCTTGGGCAGTGTCCATGGCACGGACTATGGCACAGACAGATCACACAGACTGTGTCCCCTCATTAATGGGCTAACTGGGGCTTGGCAGCCTATAAGAGGAGCTGTGGGTCTTTCTAACCACGTCTGAGGTCTCCTGTCAAAAGCTATTGTCAGGAAAAGTGCTACGTTAAACGCCCAGATTTTCTTCTTTCAATCCGTCCATGTTGCTGTCATCCTTTCTTTTATTTCCAAGGTTGGACAGAAGCAGTAGGATTGAGGGAATTAAAGGTTATTATCTTTTTTGAAACTTTTGCTCCACTTTGGCATGGGTCAAATAACAGCTACGTTTTTAGGAATACTCTATAGCTGTTATGCACAACTTCTGCATTTACCGATGCTCTGTGGCAGCACAATGTGACAAACATAATGTCATTTAAGACGGTTACAAAACATATTTAGACTCATAAACACAAAAATACTAGATTGCGTTAGAAAAAATTGTTACTTGGTCTTTATTGTCTTAAAAGAAATCCAGGAGGAAGTAAAAATAGGGGCCTGTAAACACATCAGATCAAGGCCTGGTGTGAATGGGGAGGAACTCTGCCTCCATGTTGGACTGAGCCCTGTGAGTCTGACCCGTCAATGGCCCCTTGTTAATTCTAATGGGTCACAAAGCTCCAGCCAGGCGCCGCTGATGCCTCTAATGAAAAGGCAAGTCACAGCCACGAGGGAGCACTTCAAAGTCCTCTCATTACTTCATTACATTAGCCAACTCTTACAGCGGCAGGACCGATTTAATTCCTGGTGCACAACAGTCTTGGTCTGAGTTAAGCCATCAGTGGGGTACTGGCACGACGAACTGTTGTGTACTTAATTGCCACATTGAGGTAAATAATTACAGTGCAAGGTGCAATAAATAACCACTAATAAGAGCTTACCAACTATGACACAACTCTGACAGACTACCGGTGATGATGGACAGTAATGAAGACAGAAAAAACAGTGACAGACAGGTAACAAGGAAAATACGTGAGACAGATCTGATGGTCAGTCAGAACTGAGACCTACTGATGGCTTCTTTGGATTTTATCAACGTAAATACTTCTAGCATGTTAACACGTGCTCTGGGTTCTTAGTACTTTATTAAAGTATTTAAATTTAAATCTCAACTCAACAGCACCACAACCACAGACAAAAACATTATAACCTTTTCAAAGGTAGGGTTTATTGTAGCATTGTGACATGACACTTCACAGGTTTCATCTAGTTTTGTTAGTTTAACCTCATAAACTGGCAAAAAATGAAAAATAAAAAAATATTTTTTTGATGAGAATCTGTTATACTCACCCTCAGGAGGACTCTTGTTCTGGTTATTCCACACCACCAGCAGCTTAGCCAAGCTGGGCACCTTGGAGATTTCTGTGATGACCCGGAAGAGACTCTCAACGCGATCATAGGTCAGCACCACTGCTGTGAACCCAGGTGCCCTTGGTGGGATAAGTGGCAAGAAGAGAGGGCTGTTCACGCTGGACCACTTCTGCGTGAGACAGGAAACAAAGGAGAAACACAGTGGTTGTTGAGGCCGCAAACATCTCGTTTCATTCATTCCTTTAGTTTTTTCATCTTCGTGAAAGGCTACAGTGGAGCTAGCGTCATGTCTTCTATGTCCACCCCTGTCTGTCATGTTTTCCATGATTTAATACACTATAATAGTGCTTCAGTGGACAGTGAGGTCACCTGCAGTAATTTCCAGATGATGGATTTTATTGTGGAGCAAGAATCATTCAATAATGTGTCTCAGGGGCTAAAAGAGCGACGAAAGCTTCCAGTAAGAAAGCCAAGTAAACCTTACTGAAGCAGCAGTACAGAAGGATAAGAAAGACCACGAGGGAGATTGCAAACAAGACAGGCTGTCTAGCCTCTTGAGTCTCCTGCCCCTGTGATGTTATTATGATGAGTCTTCTGGGACGTAGGAGAAACAGGAGCGGTGGGGGAGTAAAGTTTGCGATGTAGTGAACAGTGGCCGCCTATCGTCAGTGTGGAACTTGGCTTTTCTGTCATTGCTCCCCTTTAAAAAGTCTCATAAAGCCTGGGAGCTGCACTGACTTCAGCCTAGATCAAGTGACACAGTTTAAAGCAGGAATCCACAGGAGAGTTTTTCTGATGGTCTGTGTGTGCTACATACAAAACACAGTCATCTGGATCAGAGGAGACAACTAATGTCTGTAGGCAACAACGTTTTTTTTTCTGAGGTGAAGTGAAATAAAAAGACAAAGCATGTCTGTCATTTACAAGCACATGCTACTGTAACGCTAGCAGATATAGGAGCATCAGGGTTGATAAGCGTGTTAACTTCATCAAAGCCTCTAAAACTGTTCCACCCTTGTTACAGTGACAATCTGAGAAGGGCAAAGACAGCATATCTAACACAGTAAATCTGTGGGCTTCTTGAAGTACATATAAAACCTGTGTCTCCTCTGGTCCCAGGTGGCCACACAGCGATTATGTGGCTCCTTCCATAGCATCAACGCAAGTCTGTCAACACAGACACAGCCGCTGCCTTTTACACAACATCAGTCACTCCTCCACCAATAAAAAGTCACTTTACTGGCAAGTGGAAACTTCCTTGTGGTCATTCTCACATTGTCAAACAAGCGAAGGGGGAAATAATTAAACTAACACGTATACGCAGCGGAGATGCATTAAAACAGACTAAAAAAAGGCAGAGACCACTTAAGTCATTTGTCAAACTGAATAAATAGGATGAAAAGAAAGCCACAGCTCAATGTAACCAACTGATCTGAAGGAGTTTATACTTTACACTAAGAAAGAAGAACCTTATCTGGTTGTTTAAAAAGCTTAAGTGATTCTTTAATCCCCTTGAGCCCCATCAAAGATGTGTAGATTAAAAGCAAGAGAAATAAGGAAGTTAAAAAGCCCGTCTCTCCTGCCTTTTTATCTGTATAAACATTTCTACACTAACATTTTACGATAATCTTTTAACAGCACACACAAGTACCACTATTTTTTACAAAAGTGCAGAAGCACAGTAGTATATAAAATCTAATCTTTCAATTTATTACCCAATGATGCAAACAACAAAGTCTGCAACACAAGATAGAAGAAATGTATTCGTGTTAGGACAGTGATGTGTTTTTTCTTTTACTTTAACTTCTTTAGCCAACTGGATTCCAAAAGAACTGAGTGACTGTAGTTTGATGTAGACCTTGGAGCCCTTTTAAGCCATGTGGAATTGTATCTAATCCATTCTATAATATACAGTGCTGTGAAAAAGTATTTGCCCCCTTACAGAAAATACAAAAAGCAATTCCTAAATGATGATTTCATTTATTAAGGGAAAAAAAGCTATCCAAACCAACCTGACCCGATGTGAAAAAGTAATTGCCCCCCTTCTTAAATCAGGAATTAACTGTGATTAACCACATTTTTTGGAAAGCTGAGTTCAGTTTCACTACCTCCACCCAGGCCTGATTACTGCTAGACATGTAGAATCAAGAAATCACTTAAATAGAACCTGTCTAAAAATAAAGCAACACATTATGCCCTGATCCAAAGAAATTCAAGAACAGATGAGAAACGAAGTCATTGACATCTATCAGTCTGGAAAGTGTTACAAAGCCATTTGTAAGGCTTTGGAACTCCATTTGTGAATAATGCCTCTCACTGGGGTTCACTGGAGAAAACATGGAACAGTGGTGAATGTTCCCAGGACTGGCCGGCCTACCAAAATTACTCCAAGTGTGCATCGACAATTCATCAAGGACAACCTCTAAAGTACTGCAGGCCGCACTTGCCTCAGTTAAGGTCAGTGTTCATGATTCAACAATAAGAAAGAGACTAGGCAAAAATGGCATCCGTGGGAGAATTCCAAGGCGAAAACCACTACTGACCAAAAAGAACACAAAGGCCTGTCTAACATTTGCCAAAAAACATCTTGATGATCCCAAAGACTTTTGGGGAAATATTCTGCGGACGGACGAGACAAGAGTGGAACTTTCTGGAAGGTGCGTGTGCCGTTAAATCTGGTGTAAAATTAACACAGCAATTCAGAAAAAGAACATCATACCACCAGCCAAACATGGTGATAGTAGTGTCATGGTCTAGGCCTGCTTTGCTGCTTCAGGACCTGGATGACTTACTGTAGTTGATGGAGCCATGAACTCTGCTCTCTACCAGAAAATCCTGAAGGAGTCCAGCCATCAGTTTGTGACCTTAAGGCCAAGCGCACTTGGGTTATGCAACAAGACAATGAGCCAAAGCACAACAGCAAGTCCACCGCTGAATGGCGAATGGAGTGGCCTAGTCAAAGTCCACACTTAAATCCGATTGAGATGCTGTGGCATGGCTGAATTAAAACAATTCTGCAAAGAATAGTGGGTCAAAATTCTCCACAGTGTTGTGAAAGACTTATTGCCAGTTATCGCAAACGGTTGATTGCAGTTGTTGCCGCCAAAGGGTGGCACAACCAGTAATTAGGTTTAGGGGGCCATTACTTTTTCACATAGGGTCAGGTTGGTTTGGATAGTTTTTTCCTTTAATAAATGAAATCACCATTTAAAAACTGCATTTTGTATTTTCTCAGGTTATCTTTGTCTGATATTAAAATGTGTTTGATGTGGTCTGAAACATGTAAGAGTGACAAAAAAGCAAAAACAAAATAAATCTGTAAGGATCGAATATGTATAATAACAAATAATAAAAAATCCAAATACATCACCCAAACTGTTAAACCAGACATTGATCAAGTAAGACTTCCATATGAGTGGGTGCCAATCACCACAAAACTTTAAACTCTGGCACCTTAATAGGTCTGATATGCCTCAATTCTTGTCATGTAAAACCTTGCAAGTATGCCCACTACCTACAACTCCCAAACAAAAAGCAGCTTGTCCCTTATTCTGAACCCCCGTCTTCCAACGGCACCAGCAATCCTGGGAAATGTGCTTTCAATTACCAGCCTTAAGACTACAGGAGGAGAGGGGGAGAAAAATGTCTGCCTGATTTATTTAGTGCTCTGCGCAAGTTCTTCTCACCATCCATTCACTGAATCCATCGAGAAAACACTTCATCTCCCATCTCAGGCAACAATGGCCAAAGGTCTGTACCCTAACGCAATTAACCTCCTCTGGGTCTGGACAAACACTGAGACCTGAGTGATTCTGATTGACTGGGTTGGAAGTTTGACACTCTGACAAAACATTTTGAAATAAGTGGGCAATTACAAGTGTAACTGCTGATTAACAAGCTACCTGCTCAGAGTAAAACAGGCAACCATGGTCAACAGTGAGGGCTTACTTGACTATAACCCTTTTGATCCCAAGTAACTGTACAGTTTGTAGCAGAACTGAAATAAAACATCAGAAAACAGCACTCAGAGCACTGATTTGTTTTGACCGCCACCTCTCTAATCTTAGCACTTCAGTGGATCTTCTTAGAGTGGGATACTTCTAGACATTTGACAGATCCTTTTATGCATCCACACACATTGCTCACATGCACAAGCCTCTACCCCACAGGCTGAGGATGGAGGAGCCTCTACATCAGACCCGGCTGATTAACAACTCCTGAGAGATGATCGCCCAGCCAAGCTGTCTACAGCCACAAACTCCCACAACCGCAGGGATGCTTAACACACACACAGACAGACACACACACTATTCTTCGCATCGAGCGCACTCTCTACAAACACAATGACTCAGACATGCAGGAACTTATTTTTCACCACAACGGAGGAATCCTCCTAGTGCAGAACTGCTGACACAAACTGGCTGCCTCAGAGCTAGCTGGGTGTATACCAAACTGTGAAGCGCAGCATGTGTGGCGCGCTTCAGAAAGAGCAAAGGCATCTACTGTCACTCTGCCACAGAGGCATGGATTTACAAGACACAGGAGAGTGGGATAAGCTCAATGTGGCACTGTGAGCGTATGTATGGTCAGAGCTCCATTGTGTCAGATAATAACAGACAACAAAGAGACTTCTAGGAATACAACTGAGTGGTTCAGCACAGTAGAGCACAGATCTATACAGATTGTATAGATTATGTGGCTGTTTGTTGGAAGAGATCGGTGTTGGGGCAATAAATATACTTTTGAAAGACAACAATGAAAGGTTAGAATACAATAATACAATAAATAATGTTGTTCAATAGGTTAAAGTTTAAAATAATTGAGCAAAAGCATATCAACACTGAGTCAAAACAATTACATACCACCACAGGTGGATTGTTCCACTGCTCGTACGTGCGTGCAGCGTATGGGTAGATGCGGTCATTGATGATTTGGAGTGTCGTCAAACCGATAGCCTTCATGGAGCTGAAGTAGGCCTCCCAGAACCAGCGAGCCTGAGGACAAATGGAACAAACTTGTTATATACCCAGAAAAACTCAAATGGGCAAAAAAGAGCAAAAAGAAAACATGATTTGAGGACCAACACGAAACTGCTGATGTAACAAACATTAACCACACATGCTTTTATTTTTTTTGCTCAACTTTCAGGGATATTTGCTTTACAGATACCGACAATACGGAGATGCAAACCTGGATGTCTGCACTGACTGATGAACGATTCCATGACAATCTTGTCATTACCACAATATGTTGCATACAGGTGTAAGAGAGAGCTGTTGTTAATATCAATTAAAAAGTAACGGAAAAATGATTTAGACGGACTAAGTTAAATGATTTTAACCTGAAGAGGTTGGTAATTCATTTAAAAAGGGACTTTGTAACCAATTGTAGAAATTAACATGCATTAGTCAGTTTTTTTAAAAGGCCTTATTAGAGAGAATTGTACCGTGACATGAAAAATGACACCTTCCCTGTCTGTTTTCATTGCCATTAAAAGTCTGTGGGTGATTTGTTTGACTTGACTTGTTTGATGCTGCTGGATTGTGGATTTCTTTGTGAAGGACTGAGGTCAGATTTTCCGTGACAGAAGGATGTGACTTTGTGCACGATCTCACTTGCTATGTCTCACTGCCACTCTATGCTCCACTAGCAGAAAACAACAGTAGCTAACAGTTTGTTGGAGTCCAATAACAAACTAACAACTGGCTTACAGCACAACACACAAGTTCCACAGAGCCCCTTTAACTTCCAGCCTGTTGTTATTGCTTTTTAAACCCCATTTTCACAGTTTTTTTTTTTTTCCCCCATGATATGGTCATTTCACGACTGAAGATAACACACCAGTGTGAAGTCATGACTGTAAAATCCAGATTTCTTTCCCTCCGGTCCAACTCTTAAAAGCCCACTTTGCAGCTCTCTTCAAGCTCTTGACCTTCAACAGCTCTTCTTCTGAGGCTCTCTAAAATCTCTCTTGACAGTGCCTGTTTCACTTCAACAGAACTCCGATGTGAAAAGCAGACTTTAATGATAACTGAACTCGTGACCCATAACTTAATGTTATCACATTGGCTGCTGGGATACCAATCTCACATTGCCTTCATTCGTGGTTCATTTCACAGCGTCGTTTCAGCTGAGGCCACAAAGATGAAAGAGAATATCTGTACACTCAATTTGTTCAGTCAGATGCAGAAAATAAGAAATGTAAGGTGAAGTTATTGCAACAAACCTGTAAATTCTAGGGTTCATGAATTCCTTCTCACTTTTTATACCATAAAACACAAAAGTTACAATGACCTCATCAATCTAAAATGGTGTTACTGACCAGAAGATGTGTGTCTGGCCTTCTTGCCTCCTGAAGGCCACTCTTCTATTAAGCAACTTCAAGGAACATCTTAGGGCAAGAGAACCCTATAAGAGTTAATGAAGCTTCAAACAACATTGTCTCCTGCCAGGAGGCACCATGTTACAGTGACCCGACTCCAGCTCACCAGCCCCTCAATGGCCCACATTTCCAGGGGGAAGAGGATGTGAATATCTTACTTGTTTGAGCTAAATATCTATCTCTGATAGAAACGAAACAAAGACGGTCCTTAGTGGCACGTGACCATATGACCACTTCCTAAATCCCCCATGTCTGATATATAGGACAGAGCTTCAGAAATGTACAACAACACAAACACAGCGCTTATTTTTACAGAGGGGGAGAAGAGAATCCAAAAGGACTTTACTAATCTCAGGGGGGAATCCCAACGGCCCATAAATCACTCAGTGATGAAAGTTTCTTTTCTGACCGGGAGGAGGCATAAAGAAAACTGCGCTGGCCCGAGGGCTCATCCCTCCACCCTCCACCCTCTCCAAGCGCCTGCAGGAATTTTTATGAGCAGGGAAGAAGAGTCGGCATTGCTAGAAAGGAAGAGAACCCCTTACTTCATCTTCTAACAGCAGCATCTAGCCTGTAGTTAACTCTGAACTAACTAAAGTGTAGTTCACCAAAAAAGAACATTAAGTGTAATTTAAACTGTAGCTGTAAATATTTAGCAAATATTGAGAAATATTGCAAAACAATCCTAAGACCAAGTTGGGTCAAAAAGCTATTCCTTTGTAAGCCAAATGTGCCAGTCATCCAATGTAATGCTTGGTTTAAACTAAATTAACTAATTTCCTTCTAGTTTACATATCTCCCCAGCAACTGCCACTCTTTAGCTGCTGAAATTCAGTTTAAATAAAAAGGTCAAACAGACGATCAGAGGCAGTTTAGATCACAGCAGTCTGCCTCACTTTCTTTAACTCAGTGGAAGTTGTCAAGTGCCTGATAGATGATTCAACCTATAGAGCAGAATTGGCAGCCAGTGAGCTGTGGACAGAACCAGGCAATCATTAGTGTTTCTGACATAATCAGAAACAGCAGTGAAACCGAGTCCGCTTCAATCATGTGGGCTGCTCACTGGGAATATTGTTTTGCTCGAGATTTATTAGCACTTTACTTTTAACCGTGATCAAAACATTTCTACACACACACACACACACACACACAAAACAAAAGTTGCTCGAATAATCATCCTGTCTCCAAGGTGTAAATCGTCCTTATTAGAACAGCTTCAACAAAAACTAGCAGGATTTGGGATCTAGAGGATCTTCGAGCTTTAGCAGCAGGTTTCATGTGGGATTACGCAGTCTTGGTACTACTGAGCCCCATGGTTTTCTGGATAATGGAATACCTCACAGACATTTTTTATACTTTGTGTGGCTCTAAAGATTCTGCATTGCAACAAAGATGCACATATACGTACACTCATTTAGACTGTGATATTCTGATAAATCCTGCCTTTGTGAGGAAAGAGAATTGGAATAACTGGGTTGATTGATCCAGGATATCACATTTGCACCTCTAAAGCAGCTGTTATTATAGTTTTGCCTCACCAAAAGGCCACTGACACCTGCCATCAACCTGGCTAATTGTTCGCTTCTGTATGAGTGGATTCATATCAAAAGACGACTGGCCTCAAGAGAAGCAAAACAACATTTTCTTTAAATCAGCTGCAAGAAAGTGTACTGTTCTGCACAGTGGAGAGCTGGGGAGGCTACAACAAAGCTGAGAGGACAGGTACAAACAAGAGACTGAAAGAAAAAAAGATGGCTGTCAGGATTTAGTTCAAGGCAAGAGTAGCAGAAAGAGAGTTGGACTCTCTCCTCCCATTTTCTATATTATAATCTAATAACAGAATGGATTTGGCTGTGCTAATCTAATAAATGTGTCATATTCTGAGGGTATGACCCAAACAAGGCTCATGAAAGTCAGTACACAAACATGGGCTCAGCGGTCTCATCTTGCAGCTGTTTACTGTGCGGCCTTTTAATATTTGACCTAAATGGAGGCTATTACATCATCTCAAATCTGAAAACGAGTTCTGCTGTCTGGACCGAGTCTGCTGACTACTGATGGAGGCTCAACAGTAGTCTGTCGCAATTTGATCTGCTCTCTAATAAAATTAAACAATATGTCCTCTCTCTGCAGGATGAACTGAGTACTTAACACCCTTGACCTGCCAGAATGACAAATGATGAATAACATTGAAAACCACTTTTTAGGTTTGCTGTTTTTGTTGATTTCTGGCCTCTGACAGGTAAAAAAGGAGCAACTATAATTTACTTTACTAAAACATTAAACTTTAGCAATATTGCTCTTCATTACATTGCATTTCCTTTGAGGTAGGTTCATACTGTCTATTTGATTTTTTTTTTATAAACTACATGAGAACGAAACAAAAGCGAAGACTGTTGAGCCCTCTGCTGGCTAAACTAATGAAATTCATCAGCTCAACCACAAAATAAATCTTTGTTAAAGCTTTCCTAGGACAGCTGCTTAGAAAAAAACAGGCACTCAGTAGGGATAATAATGTTTTTCGCACGAAGACTAGAGTATTTTACACAGTATCCACAAGGAACATCTCCGGATTTATGCCGGCAAGGGTACATACATCAAAGGATTCCTTATAGAACTACATATATCTATATAAATGTTTTATGTACATTTCTGTCCCTGCAGTGTGCTCTGGTAATAGACAAATACTTCCTATGCCAGGAAAATACCAATACATAGTACACTTAACAAACACTTGATGCAAACTTTTCCTAATACTGCTTCAAAGGGTATTCAGAGTTCGGTCTATCCCACAATTCACCACTATTTACAACACCACATTGGATTAGCTTAAATATTATCATTTGTGTTCAACATAAACAAAATCATGTCATTTACAAAATAACAACAGATTATTCCTTTTAGACGATAACCTTCTGTGGGGGTCCACAGAAGGTTATCGTCTAAAAGGAATAATCTGTTGTTATTTTGTAAATTTGTAAACATAAATATCTTCATACATCATACCCATGTTTTGGCCCCTTCAATGTTTCTGTTGAAGTGCAGTTACCTACGTGATTCTAGATAATGTAATTGCCCCAACTGAGTCTTTGTTTGCCGTCATCTGATTGTAATAAGAATACTGTATGGTTGATCGCAATTATTTGTTCCACCATATCATATGAGCTTCATTGAGCCATGTACAGTAATTGTACTTGCGTGACTGACCGGATGTTTTTAATCCATCAAACGTATTCTGGTGAGCCTCGCTTGGAGTCTTAGCACTTATGAATTGTGGAAAGTTACCAGAATATGTGACATGTGTAGGCATTTGACTACTGATATTATAAAAGACCCATTATCTTCAAGAGATAGATCTATAACGTGGGATAAACAAGCTTTTAACATTTAGATTTTTAACATGAAGTGCTCTGTAGGCCCATCAGGTCCATCATGTCTTACCAGGTAAAAATAACATGAGCACCTAGCTTTCAGTTTATGCGGTGCATTTACCAAATCGTGCTCTTCCAATGTGAGCTTAATATTTTCATCTAGTCTTTCTATTTCAATAATAAGCTATGTGCCGAGAGGAAACCCCACTTCAATGCTTTTAGTGTGGGTTTAGAGTGTGACCTGTACACAACAGTATGCAGTGATATAATATTACTTTCACCAAAGTCATAGTAAAATTATATCTGTGGAGAAATGTCTTGGATAAGAATCAACTTGCAACGAAGTCAACCCATCTGTAGACCATTAAAGCAGGCAGAGGAGTACTGTGATCAGCAGAAAACAATATAAAATCTATGCTACCATGTTAGCTGTGAGCTACACACAGCAGAATACAATCCCATCTACGGGCTAGCCATGTTTTTCAGCCTGTCTGGTGTAATCCAACCCTGAGCCCATCACTGAGCCCTTGGCCTAAAATGTGTGTTTGGGCAGTATAATTAGTAAATGGACTTGAGTTGATACAAGGGAATGAGGAGCAGCTGAACCAGTGCACTTCGCTCATAGCTGCTTTCACTTTTGTTTATTGTGGCTCAGCGCAGATATCAAATGGAGAGAGAGGGAGAGCAGTCTTCCGAGCATTTCACTCAAGCTAAAATCAACATAGTTGAGTCTTCTGAAAGCTGTTTAAAATCTAGACTGCGCAACGGAGGACATTCAAACGTACTAAAAGTGAGGTTGGTGTCCAAATTTCTGTCTTTTGGACACATCAAATAACATTTGTTTGGGCTTCCATACACTTGATTTATTGGTTGGAACAGGCATAACTTAGATGTGACATCCAAGCACGCTAACCCAACTGACAGCACCTCTGACCACAGAGGCAATCTGAGTCACACTGTCACTTAGTGTAAGGCACTTGAAATAAGCTGTACTAAAAGATGTTATTGTCTTCATTTATACATTGTGCCTGTTACCTGTCTCTGCATCTCTTCAACCTGTCTGTGAGGAATACTCTTTAGGATGGTGTACATCTCTGACAGCTTCTCCTCTGGAATAACCACAGACGCCCTGTGCAGAAACAGAAACTTTAAATCAGTCAACTGAAAAGGGCTGTCAGACTGTCAAACCATTTACTTGTTTTTCCAACTCCTCAGCGATTTTGGCAGACCTTTTCCAGTCAAGTACTTCAGAGAACGGCAGAATGTAGGAGTCAGCGAGGATAACGGGGACACAGCCAGCCTGCAGCACATCACTGAGGGCAGCCTGACCCAACCGTGCCCCCCGCAGAACCACACAGAATGAAGACTCCTGAATGAGGAAAAATTAGAGATCGGATTGGATTCTTTTTTGTTGACATATTTACTTTTAATATTTCATACGAATCACTTTTAATGCAGTTGAAATAAATGTTTTTTAAAGCAGTGGTGCGTCCTACCTGCAGGATCTGAGGGTAGTCATACACCTGCCCCTTGTAGCAGCGTTTTCGTGCAGCGGCGGCGCCCTGTGAAAGGTTGCTACACTTGTCCAGGAGGAGCAGCGCTTCTCCATTTTCTTCCTTCAAGCGCTCCAGTTCCGCACGGTACTCTCGGTGGATGGCAGTTTGAGAGGACAGAATAAAGTAGCGTCTTGGCCTGGGGGAATGGAGACAGGAGATGAACAGAGGAATACTTCACTGCTGACTATAAATAACTTCTTGATAGGAATTAGCATGAAGAGTGTTGATAAACCACAATTACTTCCACAGTCTGTGAATACATTAGGTAAATAGACTGTAATGTCGCCATGATGTGATCCTAAAACAAGATAATGGGAGATAATGGGTGAGGTGTGCTCACCCAGGCTGTCTCTCAGGCAGCTCAACGTCCGCAGAGAGGGGGCTGTACACCGGGATGCTGACATCATAACCTTGTCTGTAAGTCCACGTAGAGAAACCGCCTCCAGCAAGCAGAGCTCTGTAACAAATGGACCTGGTTTCTAACAATGCTTCAACATACTGGGGACTCAACAGGAATGAGCTGCAAAGAAAGACTTTAAAAACACAAAATCATTCATTTGTTATTTTTCTTCCTTTGAGAACTTTTGCGACCGACGATGTTGATGTGGAGCACAAAGTGACATCAAACAAGGCTGAGTGCCCTGGATAATAGAGCCCATATAGTCCCCTGAGTGGCAAAATGTATTTTGGATTATATTCTATTCTCAGGCAAGGTGAATATAAAGTGGAAACACACTGTCAGTCACACACACACACACACACCTGGTTCTGATGAGGCTCCATGTCAAATGGACTCCAGCTGGATGAGCCCAGGAAATTCCTTGCAGCTAAAGATAGTGTTCATTGTCTCAAGGCTGCCTGTTCACAAACCCAACCATCACTCCAGCCTACAGGACATCTTGAGACACACAGGCTCTTCGCTGGTAAATACAACCAGATTTGAAACGTCTCCTCAAGTACTTTTGACAATATGTTATCTCTAAATTGCTTGTAAATATCTCTTTCATCTTTATCAAATAATCATTCATAAAATGAAAGATCATTCCAAAATCAAAAGCCCATGTGTTCACTCTTACCTGTTGTGACATTTATCAGTCTATATCGTTTTGGTGTGAGCTGCTGAATTTTTGAGATATCGGCTATAGAGGTGTGTGCCCCGTCTTGAATATAACGACAGTATAATATAACGCTAGCAAATGTTAAGTTCAGCGGAGGACGACGATGTTTACATCCTACGCTATTATGAGCGCGAGTCTCATCCACGAGTGATAAACGTTTCCTTCTGCGTGGTAATACGATTTAACAGCTGTAGTTTAGTCCCAAGAAAATAACTCTTACAACAAGGTCAATGGATTATCTCAACTAACTAGATCATTCATTTCTGGAAAGGGACAGTGGTGTTGGGGTTTTCAAATGTACTTTTGCACTTCATGCACCACATGGTGAGTACCATCTTGTTCCATTATAATCAAGAGAAGGCAGATATCTCCAAACCTTTTGATTTGTAACTACTCATTCAAAGTTGCTTGCGTCCCTCCTGTCTAGTATTATGAAATAAAGTTTGCAGTTTCAGATAATTTTTTAAACTGTAGATGTCTGTCTTGACTATAGTAGTATGACAGCTGATCAACACTATCTGGTGGTGACGTTTACCTTTGATCCAGACATGTATGTTTTCGTTCCATACATTTCCTGCACCCGGTTTACTACAATGTAATTATCATTTAGACAGACTACACCATAGTGGAAGTGAACTACTTTTGAAGATTTTAGATGTGACAATGATTCACATTATAATGAACCCATTCTTAATTACTAGGATAGCTCTAAGGATGTACTGTAGCTACCTGTCTCTGGGCACATCCAAGGCAGTATTGTAGTCTGGAGGGCCTCCAGGTAACATGTTGAAAAGTAGATGATTCATTCCTTTGTCCCATCTACAAGAACATACACAAGATTTGATCAGTTAGTTTGCAGAATACTTGAACAAAAGAAAATTAAATGATGGCAGTTTTGCAGTTTTAGTGTAAAATGACCTTTACTCTATTTGATACTAGCATGTATTAAAAACATTGTGTGTTTGTTATCTATCTATCTATCTATCTATCTATCTATCTATCTATATGTTCATATAAGAGTGGTGCGCACAGCAGAGTGTCAAAGCAGTATAACTTTCAATAATGTCTTCATGACTAACCTGGGCAGCATTGCCAGAGCCTGAGCAGTCTCTCTGATTCGCAGGGAGTTCTGATTCAACACATCAATAGATGGGATAAAAAGACAAGCCCGCGTGACATCATCGGTGTAAAAGTCACTGTCAGAGATGGCACTGAGCAGGTCGTTGTATTCTCGAGACAGCCCGGTACTGCTGATGGGAACTCCCAGTTCATCCACAAATTTCTGCAGAGGGTAGATATAGACCTGCCAGAACAAACATGTCAACAGTGAGCCATAATTTCACCCGGAACGAAAAGCTGTACAGGCTTGCTCCGAGAGTCGGTTACCTTGATTCTGTTTTTAGGATTGTAGCCACATCTGTACACATCAAAACAGGTGTGCATGCGACAGCCCAGGTCACCCCTCTCAGGAATGGGACTGGACACAGGCAGGCGGACCAGAGGTGCGTCGTGAACACTGCGTTTATCGAGGCTCCAGTCAGCTGCCGACTCTATGGAGTGGGGCCAGAACTGAAACATCCCTGTGGCAATCAGTCCCAGCAGCACCACCGAGAAGAGGGTGATGTAGTAGATGCGGTGCTTGGTTTTCATCCGCGGGATAAGGGCTGGGCCCCGAGAGCTGTACTTCCCAGTGGCATACATGCCTGACACCTCTCCTCAACCGGTCACTGTATAAATAAAGACAGACTTCAGATCAGTGACAGTTCAGGATACTGTTTTTATATGAGGAAGTGAAGAAACAGTTTACCCTACAAAAGAAACAATCGTTGCCTGTAACGTTAACCCACGAACTAGAGAGGTCCATAAGTCACCCCACAAATCTTAGTATTATGTGCGGTACATTTTAAGTTCACACTAATCGGTTTTAATAATATAATACAACGTTACTCATTTCAACGTATTCGCTGTCAACGACTTGAACAGCTAATTAGAGCTAACATATCCTTAGCCGCTATCGAGCCAATGTCAACAGCGAAAATCCCCCCAAAACGTATCACAACCCGAAGGAAATATCTCACAAATCGTTCAGCTACCTGTAAATTTCCAGGTGTACTATATGAGCAGTGATGACAGTGGCTGTTTTATTCTAAATGAACAAGGAAGCTAACTTGGCTAACCGCAGCTCACGTAGTAGTTAGCTAGCTAAACCAGCTGTGTAAACACTTCTGCTATTAGCGCTTAGCTTACTAACGTCAGTTGGCATAACCAAACGTTATTGCACGAGTTTAAAGTACTACAATTATTCTGTATGTTTACTCACCGACACGTTTAAATGAAAAGGGGGTCGACAGTTCGGTCTTAATTCATGGCAACGATTAGAAAACAGGAAACACTTCTACATACAGTGTTAATGTTAGCCTAGCATCAAGCTAACGCTAGCGTCCCAGGAACTAGTGATGTGTCTTCCGTGCCGAGGCTTCGAAGCGTGTGTCGAGTAGTCCAGGAATATTTTTTGTGAAGCGCGTATCGAGGCTTGTGTCGATGACGTATGTAGTGACGGCTGTACCACGTGACTGATTCAGGTTTGCGGCTTTGGCGTGTGATTCGAAATGTGAGGGGCAACGAAACACAATGGAGGTCCCGCATCAGCTCAAATCCTTAAAAAGAAAAAAAAACTATGCGCACAGGCGGTTGAGTGGTTAGCGCACGTGTCACAAATGGAGCGGACCCCAGTTCGAATCCTGGCCGGAGTACCTTCGCTGCATATCACACCTCTCTCTGTCCCATTTTTCCAATATATCCGCTGTCATAAATAAAGGTGTCTATGACTGGAGAAAATCTTTACAAAAAAAAAGAAGAAAGAAACCGCCCGAAGCCCAGCACAGTGGAGAAGTTGCTTTTAAATAAAAAATACAATTTCCTCATTGTATATTTTAAATTTTGTCCCAAGTGACACATCCACATCAAAACCCTCTACCCAATGTGTTTCAACTTTCCCCTCTGTCATCATTCTATCAGAAAAACAGACGCTATAATAATGAGTATATTATTTGTTTATTTGCATTATCATCTAAGCACAATTCAAGTCAAAGCTTTATGCACCAAAGCCCTCATGTCATTATAGTCACTCTGTCTGTTTTATATTCATTGTCCACTTGATGGCACAGTAGAGCAAATGAAGCACCATGAAGCTTCGGCCCATGTGTGAACCAATTGTATGGAAAGCTTCAATGCTTCATGAAGCTTCATCTCGCCATCACTACCAGGAACTCTTGCAGTGATTTCCGGAAGTCATTCTTCTTCGCTTCTGACATTTTTGTGACTCCTGTGTTGATACACTGCTTCCCTCTAGTGGAAAAGTAGGTACATTTTTTCTAAGTTTTTTTCTTCCTTCTTTCTTTTTTTTATTTTTTATTATCAAGTGTTTTAAAAACATTTGTAAATCTAAATCTTGTCAATTAAGTTGAGGTCGACAAACATACTGATCCTAATTATCCTATATTCAAGGAAAACTGCCTGGAGTGAATAATCTTGTTTTCAAAGGTGTAATTTATAAGATCCTGTGATATTTTATCACAAAGTCAGTGCTGACACAGTACTATAATTGGGGTCATTAAGTATAAATTGTTCCCTAGTATAATGTAAATTACCGGCAGTAAAACTCCTGAAGTGTAGAATAAATTACAGCAAGTTTTACTGGTCTCTACGCTGCAATCAGTAATCACATTATCATGATTCATAGTTAACAAAAACAGAGATGGGACTAATCTGCACTGTCTTAGGTTGGAGAGTGATAAATAGATTTCACAAAATAGCATATGCGAACAACACTACTTTGTGAGACGGGGCCGTCCGAGGTTTGTCATCTTCGTTATCAAACAGACATCTCTCATCAACACTGTGTCTTTTGACCCCTGACACCTTTATAAGGCTCAACAGTAGATTCGGATCACCTACTGCACACTCATCGTACACTGCTGCACCTACACATGGGCTTAAATATAGCTCTGGACACCTCATGCCACCTTTACTCAAAATCCACCTGCACTCAGCAGTTTTAAAACTGATGATATATACTTTACATCTGATCTAAATCACAAATGTTTTCAGGACGGGTTCATCCGACTTGTATCCGCAGCACCTGGCAAAAAAAGTAATACGTTTAAAACTATAATCTTTCACAAAATGACAAAGTCTTTTCATTTTAGGATTTCTAAATCATTCCTAAAATTCCCTTTTAACCTAGTCAATTGAACCGTGATAACACATTTATAAAAAAACGCAGTTATAGTCTCATTATGCTCTTTAAAGGACAAATCCACCCTAATATGAAAATTCGGTCATGATCGTCTCTAGCTGTGTGAAGCTTCATAGTCCACCAAACATTTTTGGAACTTCACAGCAGAACAGCATTCTCCTAAACAACTGAGTACATGAGGACTTGTTTAAAAAAAAAACAATAAATAAAAACAACCAGAAATAAAAACTGAAAAAATGTTGCATGTCTGACACAATCCAAATCTCTGGAGGCTCAAAACCCAAAATTGATTTTAAAAAAGACATAATCTACGCCCTCTTTGCCTTGTTGAGCTTGTGCACCCACTTTAGCCGACCAACAAAACTGACAAAAACAACAGTTTGTGGCTTATTTTCAACGATCAGTCATCCAAACGCTGACGGAATTAAAACAGCAGTGAACATATGACATCAATTCGTAGCTATTTTCATAGTTTGCAGTTTATTCCATTACAGGCAGGGCAGTGTGGGGGAGGGAGTAAATACATTCTCATTGTGGGGCAGGAAAGGAGGGGAAGCAAACCAGGTAAACATGGACAAGACATAGTTGAATTATTCCTCTTTCAATATAGACCAATTTGTAAATCTGCCAATAGTTTGAATAAATAACTTTCAGATGAAATATCTGCTTTTTTTCCTATATGTCAATACTGATATCTTTTAATATATTCTTTATCTCCTTATTGTTATATAGTTGTTTTCTACATGACTCTATTGGAATTCACCTTTTTTTTTTATTAGACATCTGCATAAATAATTACACATAGAAGATGGTGCTGTACACATCATGGTGGAAAGTATTACAGTGCTTTTTTTTTCTTTTTCTTCCAGCAGTGTTTAGTGTATGACCGGCTGCGAGCAAAGCTACTGAACGTAGGAAATTGCTGGCCCAACCTTAGTGTGTTTTGTGAGAGACTACTGGGACAGGCAGCATGATTTGAGCAGTGTCAGACTGTAAACTGGCTGGAACGGTCTGCTGTGAGTAACCACAGCAAATCTTATTCCAAATAGAGAGTGAGCAGATCACTATGGTGACTCCGGGCTTGACGGTGGCGCTGCACCAAAAAGGTCACTGTGAGCTGGCTGTCACTCAGCAGCATGTCTCACCGCTAATGAAACATTTGTAAAAAGAGCATATTGTCACCATGCCATGGCAGAATGTCAAATATTTTTTTCCACTCGGACAGAAAAAAAGCTGAAATATATAACTCCTTACATTTGGGAAAGTCTTAAAAAGTTTCGCCACACTGTCTCCCCCCCAAAAAAGAAAACTGAGCTAAAAACCACTGACATCAAACCAATCTGTTGCAAGAGCAATAAGGATAATAATACCATCAAATATAGCAATAAAAGTGATAACAACATTAACGGTAATAAATAATGCAAACGGTGAGCCACCTGTTAACACCCAGAGTGATATGGAAGATTTGGATGCCACGTACAGTATTTAGAATCGGCTGGCGAAATGTTCCAGCCCGTATATATTTGTTCAGTCCAACCTCAGAGATGTTCCAGATCAACCACATTAAAGGGAAGCAAACACCTTGACGTCCAAGATGACGGAGAGCACCTTGAGAGCAACAGAAATGATATCCTGGGACACTTTTTAGGATATACAGTTTGGACCTGGTCTGGTGACATTTAACAAGCCTCTCCAGAATGGTTTGACGTCACATATAATATAAATTCTGGACATGTTTAGAGCTTATTTACTGTGATTTTCATGACAAGACTTGTTCTATACCAGCCATGCTACTCTGAAAATGCATAAAAGCATGCAGACCTTGACCCGGGCACATTGCTAAGAGCTCTCTAAAGAGAAAAGGTATAGTAGTTATGAGTCTCGGACAACTATTAGCAAGTTCATTACTGGTTCAAACCCAAGGTACAGAGGTTGTGTTTTTCAAAAAAAATGAAAGCCATGGCAGTGTTTTAAGGTCAGGATGGCATCTTCTCTGTGGTGTTGCTGTGTAACAGTCTGTATGGGAACCAACATAATGGCTAGGGCAAGAGATAATGAACTTAGCTTGTGTTTAAATAAAGCAATATCCATTTACATATACAAAAGTACATCTCATAAATACATTTGGCAATACAATGTATTAAATTTTTTGGCAAAGGGGGGGGTAAATTGAGCAATATGACATGTGCAAGAGTATCCGAATGTCAATCTATGTGGCTTATTGACAATTTCTCTTTAAAAATAAAGGAGGGAAAACAAAAAAAAAACTTTTTCATGCACTATAAAGAGTAACCAAAAGACTCAAAAACATCCATAGGCGTCTGTAATAACTTTGTCACAATCACTACATTTTTAAGACACATGAATTCTCACCAATGTAACACACTTACTCTCTTTCTCGAAGTCAATTCTTTATAGACCTGAGGATCATTTCATAATGTCTTCTCGCTTCTGACTGATTGACGAAACATGTCCATCTTCACATTCCTGATTTATTTATTTTTTTTTCAAAATAAAAAATATAAAGTAAAAGCTGGAGCTGCTGAGGGTGCAGGAAGTTGTGCGGTACATCAACTCGAGATGATGATGTGCCTACGCTAACCTCGTCTACAGTGTTAGTTTTTTTTTGTTTCCCTGCTCAGTTAACTGTTCTCCCTTTGATTTTGTTAAGTCAGGGAACCGGTGTAATGCTGACACGTCCCTACGTGGGTGAGACGGCATTGTTTTGGAATGGCATTGTGAAGCTACAGTTAGATTATATTCACCCAAAAGCAGTACAGCCCCCTGGCATGCAGAGAGAGGTATCTTTTTTTTTCTTAGTCATTGCAATAGTGTGAAAATGCTATAAACAGCGTTCGGAGGAGACACCTGAAGAATGGAAACAGTTTGTGAGTTGGTCCGTAGAGTTCTGTCATTGGATCTCTGATGAGTGACTGCATTCCATCGCATGCACGTACTGTGATATGTTTTTTTTAAAATTTGGATGACCGCACCTCTCGATTTAGAGCAAAAAGGACCCGCCGGAGTCTCTGGAAGCACACTACACCATAGACGATAGTGTGTTCTCTTCGGGGCAGTGGCAAGGGGGAGATGTTCGTAGGGAGTGTATGGCTGGCGGGGCTCCCTCGCCGGGGGAAAGGTCGTTGAGCTCCTCTGACGATGAGAGAGGGAAGGATGGGGACAAAGAGATGCCCGAAGAGGGGTCAGCAGATCCAGCAAAAGTGCGTGGGGGTTTGGGGACGAGGTTAGGCTCCAGTGTCGCTCTGGCCAGGAGCTGTTTGTCATCCAACTGCTGTCCGTCCCCGAGACACTCGCCCTGCCCAAAGGAGCCCCGGCCAGACTCGGACTCCCCGTCAGACAGCTCAAGAGGCGGCGAGCTGCTGCCGTCCAATCTGAACAGAGAGTCTAAGTACTGGGCGAACTCCAGCACGGCCTGGCTGGGGTTCCCATTGGATAGTTGGGGTGGAGGAGTAGAAGCCGGTAACTGCTTCTCGGCTGTCTCCAGCTCCCAGTCGTCTTTTTCTCCATCCACTGGTCTCAAACCCGCTTGCGGGCTGAGGGGAGCGTTGGGAGTGCTCCCTGGGCTGTAAACGCCCGGCATCTGTTGGTGGTCCCCATCAGGAAGCATGTTCGGGTTGGCGTTAACCTCTGGCTTGAGGACGCTCTGGTTCAGCAGAGCCGGGGAATGGTGTCCACTGTAGCGAGGTGTGGCGGGAGACAGCCGCATGGGGTAATCCGGGGTGGATTCCACTGGGGTGAAGAAGGGCCCGACCTCACCCAGGTGCTCTGGCGTCGCCGCGCAGAGGCAGTCGGCAGCCAGGAGTTCAGTGCGAGAGCTGAGAGACGGGTTCTCCTCCGGGATCGGCGCGTCCAAAGGGAACGGGAGGCTGCTCAGCATCGGTGAACCCCGCAGCGCCGCGGAGGAGCGCCGGGAATCCAGACTATAGAGCGATTCGGCGTCTGAGAGACTCTCCATGACGGCCAGCGGCGCTTTGCGGTCCCTCAGCTCCACCGCCAACCGCTCCCGTGCTCCACGTAGCACTACAGGCACTGGGGGAGGAGGGCACTCAGAGAAACCATCCAGAGATATTTCAGACTGGGCACATGAACTAGAGGAGAGTAGAAGAAGGGGTTGGAGAGTAGCGACAGGGAAAGGAGGGGAGAGGGGATCCAAAACACAAGACAGACGTAAAAAAAATGGGTCAACACAACTCATGGAGGGGGTTAAAGAAGGGAAATGGGAACTTGTTAGTATTTAAAACATATCTACAGTCGACAGACTACGTGAACACCAGCAAAACATAACAGAAATGGAATAAAGAACTGACAAGAGGTGAGACTGGGAGGCCAGGAGTGAATCCTAGTAACAGTTTTGCTCTTGTATTAGCATCTAATACAGGAGAGGTAACGTCATAATCCAACCATCACTACCAGGAGTTCACACTGACTTTGGACAGGGGCTAAACCAGAGAGGGCGAGGTGGGAACTGAATACTACCATACGTCGCAACTGCTCTGTGGTCAGACAGCGTGCATGCGTGCATGAGAGAAGGGAGCACATTATGCAAAATTAGTAGTGGCATGCTTTGCTTACCGTAACATTGTTTTTTGTCTTGTTTTTTTTTTTTTAAACCAAACAGAACAGACAGAAACGATGATTTTGAGAAAACAATAAAGTAGCAGTTAGTAGCAGTCGCATTGTTTAGTTGTGGCTAGATCATTAAATAGAAAGTACACATGTCCCCATGATTATCCCTACAGTTAAGGCAGAGGTTTGCTCCATCACATGTTAAGTTAGAGGGGGAACCAACTATACAGAGGATCAAACAATCCGTTTCATATTATTCTTTTAGGCTCCAGCACACCCACAGCGGTGCCTGGTGTACTAACCGAACACTACTGTTCCTGCGGTGGTGGGTTGTAGGCGTCGGCTGCTGAGAAGTTGTTGATGCATCCATGAAAATGGACTCTGGGTTCAAGTCCACTTCTGTGGGGCTCACCATGATTTTGGCTGCCGACAGCAAAGCCGTTTTCCCTTTGTTGTAGTTCTCCAGCACCTGTCACAAGCACAGAGGCACACACAGACACGTGACTGGACAGATAGAGGCGCAACGATCGCAAGAAGGCAGGGGTGATGAACGGAGAGACGATGCACAAGCTCAGTTCTAAGTGAAAAAAAAAAATTACTTACTCGTCGCTTATTTTTCATACCAAACAAAAAAAACATTTTTTTTTCTCTTTAAAAAAACCCAAAACCTGGATGTCTATGCATCTCAATTTACAACTCTTTTTCTTTACGAAATCTAGAAATTCTATTCTTCTATGATAGCAGGAGGGATGAAAAATAAGGTTGAGAAAAATCAAGAGATCAACATCTAATCCACTGGCCATTAACGGTTCTGGAACGCATCATCAACACACACACAGTTTTCATGTTCAAATGTCACAAATGTCTAGTTATGCATTTGGACCAGCCCTGTTAAGGTTATAATGGTTTTCATTGACTTTTGCCAAGAAACCACTACGTCTTTATTCAGCTGCAGATATGATTACATCTATTATTAAAGCGCAGCGACGTTCAGATAAATGTAAGTGCAATCTAAAGGTGAGCTTACACCTACTCCAGCTGACATTAAACACCCACAATGGAGTCATAAAGCCTGAGCGAGGACCAACACTATGATAAGGAATAGTAACGCATTAGCCAACTGCATGTGCAACTTCAAAAACATTCAAGAAAACAACGTAACCCACTAATTTTTTTTTTAGTTGTGTTAATAAATATGTGAGGAGAACAAACACTAACACCAAATCACAGCAACACACAATGACATATATTTGGTTAACTTTAATGAGTTGAAACACTTGGTGGAAGCACAATGTGATATTAAAACAACGGGAGCAGTAATGGGACATGAAAACACGCAAATAAAAACATACAACTGATGTGTCATAGGAACATAAAAAGGGTTAAATTAAATGGAAATGAATGTAAACAAAGACTGAGAACCTTAGGAGCGCATGTCGAGCAAGTTAAAAATGACATGAAACAAACACATTTATGTTTGGAGTTATGCAGATGGTTATGGATCACAAATGAAAACATGGCGATGTTACATGGGTGAGTGTGAAGTACAGAGGAGATAAACCACAGAAAATATTTGGCACAAACAACATCAAACATTTCACCTGCAAGTGTAGGCACAAAATTCACACACTAAACTAAAAAAAAAACAGAGCCATGCTCTGCAAACTCTGCACCCAGAGAGAGAAAAAAAAAAAATCATTCTTGGAGTTTTGCATTATGCAATAATGTACTGCAACCCCTACAGCCAAGGATTCATACATATATAATTTATGAAGGCACATCAAGAAATGCACGATGGAAGGCATAAAAAAAAATAAAATACAATTCCAGTTTCCAGAGTCTCGTTAATAAAAGCCCTCCACTGTACCAAGTCAGTAATAAGAAGAAATTAGAAATGTATCTCTGAGCAATTTTTCAGCAGCGGAGTGGAGCTGAGCAGAGTACTCTATATTTACACATTTGTTCCTTGTGCCATTCCATCTGCTGCTGATGAGTAATTGACAATTCCTTGAAGGGATTCAAGATTGAAGGAAAAGCTGAATATGCACTCAAAAAAAAAGAAAAGAAAAAGGAGAAGAGCTGCAGCTACTAGAAACACCCAGCCAAGAAGGAAGAAAGAGCAGTTAATGTGGAAGAAATTAGGTTGCCATGGAAACCTTGTGAATACAAAGAAAACTTGTTAGCTCGAGGAATGAGGTTACCAAGTTCATGCCACAGCACTTGACCAAATGTACCGTAGCTGTGAGAGGGATGGAAGGAAGACTGAAGGGTTGATTTGAGGAAATGAAGAATCTCATTAAGGAGAGAAAGAGTGCAGGTGGGTCTGGACTCGTCATGCAGGGTTGGGAAAGCCTTCTCTGCTGTACTCTAAAGTTTAACACTATTGCATATCCCTGGTCTGTTATACACACCTTTAACCTGTGAAATTTACCACATCACATCCGTTGCCTCAACTTGTTTTGTCAATCGTTTCACATTCTTTTGAATATCCCGTGTCTGTTTTTCCCTGAACGCCTTCACGTGGCATTCAGTGAGCTTGTCTGGACTCGCTGCATCCAGCCACCAGCTTTATGTGCAAGTGGAAAGAAAGCCAGGAGGAATTCTTAATGGCAAGAGAGAACGTTTTTCCAGAATTTCCTCAAGTGCCATACCAGTTGTGCTGCTTTGCATCCCGGTGTTTTATGGCTTCTTTTAGAGGTGGAAAATGAGCCATTTCCTCCTCTATGATGACTTATTAAATGTCCTTACCAGTGTCTTAAAAAAAAAGCCTTTCTGACACCCTATCCTGAGTTTCACTGAAGAGCAATACTGAGTATCAGAAAGACTATGCAAGAGAATCAGAAGGACTGTTTGGCACTTCTTTAATAGAGCTACGTGTTGTTACTATAACAAGAGAAGGGTTTTCTATCTGAGTGCTGTCCGACTCATCAGATATGATTTCATAAAGAGGAGCAGCAATCACATCTACACTAGAGTGAGAGCTGGGTGGGTCTGACTGGGTTTGCGGTGGTGAATCATCGCAAACTGAAAGTGCTGCTGGCTGAGGGTCGGAGGGACTGTTAGAAAGTGTGGGGACAGACACCGAGCTCGGCTGTGAGGAGGAAGTAGAGTCTGACAGAGGAGGAGTAGGAGGAGGAAGATCAGACCCAGCGTCTGAAAGAGAGGGAGAAGCAACGACAGTCAAAGGCACAGGCACAGAGACAGCCTCGGTCTCTGTGAGGGAGGTGGCGGAAGACTGGTCGTTGTGTGTGGGAGCCGAGGAATCAGAGGGAAGAGGATGAGAGTTTAATTCGGTTTGTGGGGTTATCAACATAGTGGTGCTGCTGGCATGATGATTGACCTCCACGTCCTCTGGTTCTGAGCTTTCCTGCTCAAACAGGGGACAAAATGGTTCCAGTACCTGCAGAAACACCAGAGGTATCATACTACAGACTAGGCACAGCAGACAACATCGCACACTGATAAACACATACACACCAACTAAAACTTAAAGAAGACCTATTATGCATTTTCATTTTTTCCCTTTCTCTCAGTGTTTTTTTTTTCATTCTTGCACAGACTATGACCTTATAGCTATTTTTCATTCTTGTGCATGTAAAAAAACTATACGGTCACAGTCTGCCCCATCTGAGGCTCCTCTCTCCTACAGAAAACACTGCTCCTTAAACGCCTCGTCAGTAGCACCACCTTTAATTCAGTGACCTTGTGCCATCTCACTATGTCATTGTGTCACACATTTGCATAACTTATGCTTGGCAGCTAGTTTGGCACGTAAGAATTGATTTAGCACAGCTGCTCTGTTGTTGTTAGCAGTGCTGGCTCATGAACTGTGTAAGCTGACCAATCAGAGCAGACTGGAAGTTCAGGAGTAGGGGCCTTAAAGAGACAGGAGCTAAAACAGAGCTTTTTAGGCAGAGGGGGAATACAGTGCTACAAAACTGGACAGTATGAGAAAACTGAAATGTTTTTTGAGCATTAATGCATTTAAAGCTATTTTAGTAGTAACACAAAATAAAATTATGATCCTGGAAATGAACATAACATAACCTTTGAAACATCCATCCAGATACATACTGACAAAGGGACAAACAAATGCAAAAACGAAGTACAAACACATTATACACACAGAGAGGAACAAACTTACAAATGTAACTCTTCATCCACAAGACAAGTGCAATTCCCAAAGTGGATCCGCCACATGCAAACATACACATTAATACCCAGTAATCTGAAGAGATGCTCAATGCTTGTAATTCATACACTAAAAGACCAGAGGACACCACGAAACCACCTCGGTGTGAACATTTCCCATGCTTAGAAACCGAAGCAACGTGAAGAAAACAAAAGGGTGTTTGGTAAGTTGTAGGTTAATGACTGGTCACATGCAACATTAATTGGATACATTACTCAGATTCAATCCAAATCATTCAAAAGATATTTTTTAACTAAACACTTAAAGGGCACAACATTTTTCCTGTGTCTTTGCAATAGTGTGTTTCTACCAGAAAAGGGAAATAAATCACATCAATGTATTTGATGATGGTCTTTTTGAGTTCTAATGTGCAATCATGAATAAGAAGATTCGTAGGCCAGAGACGCAATAAATTGATCAGCCTTTAAATGATTTTCTCTACAAATGGCAGCAGGCCTTCCCTTCATTACTAATATTAACTGGAACTCTCTATAATAAAACATGTCGATACATGTATGAGCACGTGGCTAGATAACCACAGATTGTATCAGCTTCTAGTTTAGGAGAAAGCTTTAAACATAGTGGATCAGTTTCAATCTGTCTACATTAGTTCCTATTTCACACAGCACAAAATGTGTTTTGGTATGGTGGTATGCACCTCTATGAACAATTGTTAAAAAATATTTGTGAATGCATCTGGATTTTTAATGAAAGAGACGTTTCACATATACTCGTCATCCATCAAATTCAATTATCCAGTGTTGGAAATCAGGAACAAGATTTAAAAAACACTTCACCAGCATTACAAAAACCCCCACACCCATCAAATCCATCCGCATGCACACGCATGAAACAGACCTTGTTTAGGCCCTCCATCACCATGTGGGGCATGTGCTCATTAAGCATAGCGGGTGATATGATGACCTCATCGAAGGCCTTGTTGTCCCCCCACAGGGCTGAGTAGGTTGGCTCCTCCTGGCTACAGCTGCAGGGAGGAAGAGATAAGGTCTGTCAAACATGGTTGACGACAAATGAACACACATGTTCTCATTCTCATTTACAGTACAGTGCATGTGGCTCTATCACACCAGACTCGCAAAAAGCTCAGTAGCTGAATATGGTAAACTGAAGAATGACTCAAATCTGATCAGATTGTTGCACCTTCACCCTTCATTCATAAAAGAGAAAAAAAATCATTCCTCTGGCCCATTTGTGCTGCTACACGTGGGCAGCTACTCAGCTTATTCTTTAATGCACTGTCAATATAGAATTTCAGTTTGAAATGACCATCTAAGTGAAGGCTTTTTTTTTTAATCTTTTCATCCCATCTTCATCACATTTTGTTTGAACTTCCTGAGCACGCAGATCCTCACATTTAAGAAGGCGGGAAGAGCAAATATTTGAAATTCCTGCTTGAAAAATGTTATGATAAAATAGTTGGTGAGTCAACTAAATTCCTATGATTTGTCTAATCAATGCAGCTGCACCATAGGCTTTCTTCAAGTTAATGGGCTCCTAGTGATCAGAATCACAATCGCTTTTCTTGTCAAGTAAGTTTTCACATACGAGGAATTTGCTGTGTTCTGCAGGTGCAAAACAACAAACAATACTAAAAATAATGAAAAGATATAATAAAAATATAAATAGTGTGCAAATATTACTAGCGTGTGACTGATTTTAAATAGGCGAAGACTGTCCAGATTTATGCAGTAGTGCAAAATCTTTGACCTGGATTATGCAATGTCGCAGTAGAGATGGATATTGCAATGTGCAAAATGAGAGTGTCTGGTGACTTAAAATAACTTGAATGTATTGTAAGTGAAGGAAGCCACACAGACCTAAAATCTGACAGTTATCTAGCTTGACGAGAGCATAACGTCAGAAAAATACAATAATTTTCAGATGCTTAACAAGTGTATCACAGCTATCTCTTCTATCTTTTTTAAGATTAAGAATGACATCCATCTGTTAGTCATAAGATCTCTGAATGTATTCTGGCCTTGGATTACAGCTCAGCTGATGGAGGATGTGTATGTTTGATAACAGTGCCAAACAGAATCAGGATCAACATTTTAGTATCTCTAAACTCTCTTAAAAATATTCCCACACTGCACAAAATTAAAAACACCAGGTATAAAGAAACAGGCACAAAAAACAGGAATTCTATAAAATAAAAGATATTAGACCGCGCTGCAGAGGGAAGAGGGCAGCGCCACGTGAACACTTCAAACCCACACTGTCCCAATTCAGCGTATACCTTTTCCCACGGAGCTGCCAGCTCTTTTAAGTCACAAGAGTGAAACAAACATAAAGATTTGCTTTGAGGTAACTGTGTCCACGCATCAGTTACACAACCGCTTCAGCAGACAGCAAAACAGAAACAGCAACAGCTTTCAAAACAATTTCCTCACCATGTCTCTGGAGGATGGTTGTGCACCACGTGGATGATCCTGCCAGGAGGGTAGAGGGGGGTCGAGGCTGAAAGGGCAATGCTGAGGTCACTGGGGTGGAGCCAAAGGCGACTACTTGGGGGCGCTGCTGGCTGAGACTGAGGATCGTCATCCTCGAGTGGAAGCTCTGATTTTGGGATGCATTTGGTGCCTCCCGCAATGATCCTCCACTGGTGCAAAGAAAAACACAGTTTAGTTATGCAACATAACTTCTCTAAATCTGTCTTGTGTGTTTTATACGCATACATTCTGCAACAGGTAGGGGTTAAATAAATTATGTTTTAATTACAGCAGAGATACTCTAACTGCAGTGTTGCGAGAGGCTGTTTAGAGGCCTGTAGTTTCTTCTCATCAGACACTGCAAAAGGAGCGTGACGCCGGTGGAATTTTGTGAACCTGACAACTACTCAATCAATCAGCACAAAGATAAGAGATATGACTTTTTACCCATAAACAATTCCCCCAAATTATTGTGAGACCGCACAATTTAAGGGACGATCCGACTCATCATGCAGTGTCAAGAGATTAAGTCACCTTTGGCTTGTTACTTTTCTGTAAGACTTCCAGAAGGTGGCGTCGGAAACCCTCCAGTTGTGACAGGCCGAGCCTAAGAGAGAGCAGCAGCAGATGCGTCTATTATGGTATTACTGCAGCAAGGTAAAGTTAATCACAGTGTATTATATATAGTAGAAGAGATACCTTGGTACCAGGTCTTTTCCTAGTACCACAGATGTGACAAACTCTTTGGAGTACTCCATGGCCTCCTCGCTGGGTAAATAAAAGAAAAACACAGATGAAGACAACAGGATATTACGGGATGCCAAAAGTTCTTTGATAGACTGTGCTACTCTACTTCACATAATACATTTAACTGAATATATCCACAATGAGAGATATAATACTGGAAACTATTGACAGAAGAAAATGCCGTAAAATAATTATTGAAGCCCTGCTCCTGCAGAAGAAGTGGATCCTCCCTTCTAATTTGCTTGTGTCATAACAAAAACAGGTGCAAACAACAGCAACTAAATTTCCACAGGTGATTTGCATGTGAACAGATGACTTGAAAAAAGAGCATCAAGCGTGATCTCCCAGACTTTGAACGAATGATCAAGGGTGCCTGAAAAACAGGTTTAAGCGTTGCTGCTTTTTGAATGGGGTAACCAAGAACGGCGAATAATGAATGCACTTGAGCACAGAAAACATTATCAAAGCTTTTGCTATGTAAGCAGTGGCTGTTGATTGATATATATGGGTAGCCACAGCACAGTGCAACTGTGGTGTATAAAAACAGAAGCATTTATCTTCTGCTTTTATGGCCTCTAACTGTTGATGACTGAAAATACATTGCCTCGTCTGATGGATGGGGCTGCCACTGTACCACTTCTACAGCGCTGCCTGTGCTGTAGAAGTGGTACAGAAGTGACCTATTATTACCAAAGATTAAAGTTCTGATACCTGAGTATACCTTAACATCATAGGATACAACGCTCAATCATTGCACTGTGTACACACATGAGGATAGGGATTGCCAGTAGAATAGTGTTCCTGGATCCAGGATGTTACTTGATTATAGGATGTGTAAAAGTGATTAGTTTCAGTATAGTCTGTTCTGACTATTCTGATATTTCCATATTTTTTCATCTTTTGATGCTGGTGGTGGAGAGTCTACCTGATATCCACATGTTGGGGTTGGATCCTAAAAAATAATTAACGTTGCTCAAGGACCACAATTTCTACTTAGCAGTCAACCTTTTGACAAAGCTACATTGCCTCATGAGTTGAGTAGAGGCCACTCACAAAACGGAGTTTCGTATCACGAATGGATCATGTCATTATACCATTCACTTATCATTTTTACGCCAAGCTCCCTTACTTTATGTTTCTTTTCAATTATCTTGTATGTCTTATTGTATGTCTGTATGTCTGTCCACCTTGCTATTGTGACAAGTAAATTTCCCCGATGTGGGATAAAATAAAATTCTAAAGTCTATAGTCTAAAGTCATCTGTTGCTTTTTGGTCAGGTTTGCCCCCAAAAAAATACTTCAAACAGACCCTCAACACATTTAAAACTTATGACAAAGGATAACTTCACCTAAATGCGTATTTTGCATCATCCCTCAGTCTTAAAGCAACAAATAACAAAATTGTGATTGTTACATTTAAATTATAGTCATGGAGCAACATTTATTATAATGTTCCAGGAAGAACACGAACACAGTGATATCAGTTGCTGTTTAATCTGAATTTGTTACGTTTCTCCGTTGATTAATTATTTTCTTTATTTTAACCTTTTTTTATTTTGTCACCTACTGAGTCTAATCAAAGCCTGACATATAATAATGTCTTAACTTAACACCAAAGGTGCACTGGCCAAATGGCTAGTGAATGTTTAAATATGGATAGCCATTCACTAGATTATTTTATTTTTTTTTTTAAGAAATCTACCTGCCTGTGTGTGCTATTGTGCCAGTATTTGACTGGTGGCTGTTGCAAATTTTGAGCCCTTGGTGCACTGCAGCATTTTAGTTATCTCTTGGTACAGGCTCTCTTCCAGCGTGATTTGCATAGGAAACACAGCTAACCACTGCAGCCAGCTGTATGGCAGGGTGTTGGATTGTGCTCAAGTGTGCTAATGAACTCGGAACCACTGGACCAGAAATACACTATATCAGAGAAATAAAAAAAGGAAAATGAAAGTGCACTCCAAAGCTTGTGGGCATATGTCTGAAACACACACACAAAAAAAATAATTGCTCTCACTGTCCTGTTTAGGCCCCAGATTAAACACGGCAGGGATCATTTCTGATTAACTTAACATGCGCAGTTCTATTGAGCAAAAATATTTATACAAGTGTGCTTTAGGTTTAGCTATGCTGTGTACTAAGCAACAGATACAGACTCTGGTCTTAGGTAAACAGCGGTGACCACAGTAAACCCGCGACTGCAGTCTGATCTGAAACTTAAACATAAACGCGGGATTTGTGAGTGAAAGTGGCAAACAGGTATTAAATAACTTCCTGCACAGTGTACTCAGACAAACTGACTGATGCTCTCCTGTAAAGTCTTTCGCATAAACACGCACAGATTGACTCACCTAAGAAGGCCACCAGGTGGGGAGTAAGAGTAGCAGTGAAGTGTCGGGTACTGAGGTCTCAGCAGGAAGGAGAGGATAGCAGCAGTGCCTGCACCGAGAGAGTGGCCGACTATCACCAGCCCATAGTGCATGGTGCCCTTGTTCTGTGAGAGACAGCCAGAGTCATTTCACTTGCAAAAGCACAACTTTGTCAGCACAGTGAACATAACCACTTCAACAAGTTGCCTCGACTGCTAATTGTACAATTCTTTTCATACAGTAGGATCAGTGTGAATAGTGCAGCCTTGAGTAATGCACTACAGTGGTGTTGATACAAGTTCAGAGTGCAAACGAACAGAAAACGTTATTATCGAGCCCACTATTCTTTATATAGTATATTGAGCCTTTTACCAAGTCTCTTCCAAATGCTTGTGACAAGATCATTTCCTGCTCCAGTTTCTTCTTAATGTATTCTGCCGAGTAAACCATCCCCTGAGAGAGTGGAAAGAAAGAGAAGTCAGCGGAGAGAATGAAAGAAAGAAATATGGACAGGAAGTCTGTGTCATTAATCTCTTATTAAAATACCCATAACAATTACTCTTCTATTAACAAGTGAAATGACCTTTGGAGTCTGGTATAATGTTAGGTTTCATGTTCTCCATAGTGCAGGTTCAACAACTAAGAGGAAAATCTCAGTGGAGCATACTGCGTGTATAATATAGTGAGTGGTTTTAGACAGTAATCTCTGACCTTATGGCCGAGCCAGGTCCCATGCTGCTCCTCCACAGGCAAACGTTCAGAATCCCCCGTCAGATCAGTCAAGGCGTCCTAATACACACGGGATAAATTTTGTAAAGAAAAATCCACAAAAGACAGCATTAAAGCAGAGAAAGTGTCTGATGGTCATATGCACAACAACTACAGTGAAGGACAGTCGTAAAAAACATTTTCTTTGAATGATATATTATCCAAGAAAAAATAATAATATTTGTCACTTTTAAATGTGCAAAATCACACAAGTATCAAAAATAACATGTATCATCGCCATTGCAAATTTGATCGTTATATTGTATCTACTAGACCTGAACTGCTGTACCAAGAGCTAGAGATGGTGTATACATGTTTTATTTAAGAAATTACGGTTAACAATTTCAAAGTATTTGTGAAATACTCCGCTACCACCTGAAGCAGTGTCTTAGATTTATATATCAAAATATGTAATCTGTTTTCTGCTTTAAAATTTGTACTCTATGCATTTTATCAAAGTAGCAGCTTTCTGTTCATGTGATGTTACAAATTGTTTGTCGAGTTGGTGGCTAAACATCAGCAGTCAATAGGATGAGAATTAATTGTCCTCTTATAAGACATTTTCCCTTTGTTAAAATGGCACGATTGGTTCAGTCTAGTTCTCAAACCACTACACAAACTTCTCAAATGCTTATGTAAAAAAATTGGAGAGGACATTTATTTCTAGAAGTGGACAGTCATGTTTCTGCTCTATGCGTGAAGGGTGTGGGAGTTTGAGTACACTGCATTAAACTAGGATAACTTCACCTGCTCTGGAGGTGTTGGTGTTGTGAGGTACTGAAGGGAAAAGGGTCGGCTAATGTTAAGAGGGAGAAAAATTGCTGCCAACACAAGATCAGAAAGTTAAAATTCACCTTTGGCGATAGGGTTCCTCTGATACTGATGACAACCTTCTTTTTTGCGTGATCCACTGCCACAAAAAATGGAGTTTCGTAAACCTATAAGGAGGAGCAGAGAGTAAACGGGGGTTAGAGAATTAGAGGAACAGTGAAGGGAGACAAATGCTTGTGTATCATAGTTTCACTTCCACTTCTTAAGTATTTGACGTCAATCCTTTCTCCACTTGGCACAGTATGCCCCCGTATAAGTCATTCCATGAGAGAAATTTATAGATGGAAACTCAGCGCTAACCTTCACTGAGAAGTTCTTTGCTTTACAATTCATCATGTGGCTCAAGTGCAGGTGGGAATGCTATTGAAACTCTGCATAAAAATAGTTATTTGAATAGCCACCATGACATAGAAACTGATTTAAGAGTTATGTATGATTGGAGTGAAATTATTTTGACTTTTAAAACAATACTTTGCAGTTGTTCAAACTGTTGAAATGTTTTTTTTTCTTCATTTTTTATTGTCATTAATTCCATTTGTATTTTTGACTATTATGCCAGCCAGTTCCCATTTTTACAGACTGACATAATTGCCTTGACATGAGGATTCAGCAGCTTTACTAGATGCAGCTTTACAACAAAAGTGGACAAGGGAATGTCGAGGTAAGGATATATTAAATCACGCAAACATAAAAAAAGACTCATCAGGAAGTGAAATCAAAAAGGGAATGAAAATGTTTGTTAAAAAAAAAAGCAGAACAGTTTCAACTTCTTTACTCAAGTAAAACTAAGGACGTACAGGCTCTGATGTGCTCAAAGTAAAAAAGTAAAAAGTATTCCTCTGACCAGCCATTGTGTCTTTTGCAATGTTTCGTCTTTCTACGTCTGCTGTGCGTAATCAGATTAAAATCAGTATTGTGATGTTGGGATAGCGATCTGCAAATGCAAGCTGTTGAAAGTAAAAGTAGTAAGTTGTAAAAGGTTGTCTGGAAAATAAATGCTTAAGTAAAGTACAATTACCTGAAAATCAATGTAAGCACTGGAACAAAGTGTTTGTGTGTGTTATTTCCCAGATCTGGTATTATTGATACTCTGTGATCATAAATTGTTGTTTTTGCATGGACCTCAGAGGACTAGCAAACATTTTGTGGAAGCTTATGAGTTTCCATCAAAAAACATAAAGAACCAATATGACATTCTCATGGCTGTTGATGATGCAACACAAGCCAGCAATACTGAACCAGAAGTTAAGAGCAGAAGTGGACCATCTCTCCCCTTCAGCTACACCTTAAGATTCTGTCCATGACTATCAAAAATAGCCTTGGCGGAGTCTGACACTTGCTGAGAACAAACTCGATGTACTGCAGAGGATGCAGACACAGCAATTCAGTAACCCATTTCCCAGCAAATAATCTCGTCAATTAAGTGTAACCAAAACTGATAAAATAAAATCGAAATAACACAATAAAACCACTGGTTTCTGGTTTGTGGATGTGCAGCACTGCACCACAGCACTGTGTTAAGTGAAGTTTGTTTGTCCGCATTATTGTCTGGTTTTCAGCCACAGAATGGGGAAGAGACAGGGTTAGAAAGGGCTGTATTGTACAAAAGGTGATATGCATTAACAATTTAAAAAAAATCCCGACACTGTTCCTCAGACTCCTCCACACAACCCATCCTTTGTCTAATTCAGGAAGTAAAGCCACAACTCCTCTGACGGCTTGTTAGCCAGTTGTCAGAATACTCACAGCATCGTGGCAGGAAGTGTAGACAATGTGGACCTGCTTGAGTTCCCTATCCAGGAAGTGTCTTCGTATGGCCAGGACATTACAGCCGCAACAGTTGTCCTCCTCCACTGTCACAGACTGAGACAACCGAGAGCCAGACACTGACGTACACCTGGGAAGGGGAGAGGAAAACAGGAGAACACACGGGCAAAAAAAATCAGATAAAAGGCAGATTCTTATGTAAAATAGCAAACATTAGAGCAAAACAGTAAACAAGTGAGACTACAGAGATTTAATCAAGTATCGCAATGCACGAAATCTGGATCAGAGTATGTGATTAATTCGATTTTTGCCAGTGTCAGTGAGTGAGACTAACCAGAGTGGTATTGTCTCTGTGGATTACCACTTGGCAAGTGTTGACGCATGTGAAATCTGATCCGCACTGAAGAGGCTCAAGAGACATGGAAGCCAGATAGATCAAAACTGTGCGGGCGAGTGTTTGAGTGCTTACGGGCAGGAGCTGGCGAGGCGGCACAGCCCACAGGCAGGCTTCCTCATTAGGTACATGGGCCAACCGTATGCAGCCAGGGCAAAGAGCATGTAATAACACACATCTTTGTACATGTTCATCTCGCCCTGGGAGAAAAGAGAGGCAGACAGAGTGTCAGAACAACCGAGGAAGAAGAGTAACGACAAATTCAGAAATCCTGAGTTACTCAAATCTGCAGATATCCGTTTGGACGAATACATCCTCAGTTCTCATCAGATCAACTGGTGGCTCTGGTTCACTACTATTGTTTTGTTTGTATGGTGTGAAATTTACACAAAACAGCTTTGTATCGTGCCAAACACAATTGATGTTCTTTTTTAGAAAAATAATGATGTCCTTTTTAAATGTTGTCAGCTACAAGAAAACACTCTCCTGGTGTATTGTTTGCTATAATTTACTAGACTTTAAGCAATTAAAATGATTAAAAAAAAATAAAAAAAGATCCAGAGCTTACAGCTAGAATGCATGCTGTATTTTTGATATCTAGCATTTCATTGTTTTTCTGAATTTTAAACTTTTATCTTCCAGGCCACTGTTCATGTGATTTAGCATACAGATATAACAACCTTGATTTTGCCCAATTATCACAACGATTAAAACTCACCGAGTTCTTAAGGTCCAGGTATCTAGTGTTACGAGTGACAGGCATTCCAGATAAGAAGGCTAAAATGTCATTGTTGGCCTTAGAAAGAGAAAACAGAGGAGAGAAGTTATTTTCATCACAGCGGCACAAACATACGGACATCAACTTTTTTTTCCACGGATAATGATACCTGGTCCAGGATAGAAGATCTCTTAGACCTCTGTCTCTGTCGGAGAAGCACCAGGCCAGCAATGATATCACTTGGCACAATGTCCAGATCTCTGAAGAACTCTGCAAAAAGGCTCGCCACTTCTGAATACGCATCCTGCACAAGAGAGTAGCGCAACAAGAGTAACAAGTAGTAGATTTAAAATTGAATGTTTCTACCCGTCTAAACTGCAGTGTTGTAGGCTTATAGGTTAGGCTTACAGACGATAGTTATAGTTTGTCATGTCCCCTGGATTTGAACCTACTCACAGAGGACTGCGTGCCTTGCTCAAATATTAGTTTAAGGAAAATGCACTGGATTGTTGGCTAAAAGCTGACAGCTAAATTCAGGTCTGCCGTCTAGCTAAGTGAATGGTGAAATGTCCATGGCTGCAGTTGTGCTTTACTTGTCTGCAGACAGCTTATAAATTGATTTAGCCTCCAATGAAATAATTTCCCATTCATATTTTATATGACATTTTTTATGCTACCCGTAAGGAGATGAGCAATGAGCTCCGTTGTGTCACAGTTTTGATTCATCCTGTCAGGGTCTATTTTAATGACTCGCTCACTGGACGTTATGCCTGACATATTTCTGGTTTCAGTCCTTTTTCGAGTTTACTTTCAGCGCAGAGAGGAAATGGGTAAGCGTGTGCTGTGACTCACTGATTGTGTATCCTGGGCTCTTGTGCAGCACATGAAGAATTTTAGTCTCCTGCTCCAGCTGCTGGCTTGGCCTTCCTCTAGCCTGTGTCTACAGAGAGAAAAAGGCAGAGAATACTGTCAAGACTAAATTTGTGTGAACAAGCCTGGAAGCTGCGTTTTTTTTATCTGACACAAGGTAAGAGAAAGAGAAAGAAACAGGATCCATGAACCCGTTAATACCTGAGTGTGTATGTAGTGAGGTTACGCTGGCGCCGACGGGTGGCTTTCAGTTTGACAAAAGTCCGACCCGTAGGATCAAAGGTGCACATGAGGGTGATGCAGACGCTGAATATCACCAGCCAGTTGCATGCAACAATTCCTGCAGAGAACATTTAAACATTGTTCAAACTCAAGCATAAGACACTTCTTTCAACTTGAAATGCCTCATTCCCAGTCTCCTTTATATCCTCTTGCACTCACCCAAAGCCAAGTTTTTGGCAGTGACATCAGAGCACGGCTGGTAATACTGGACAAGCCAGGCAATTCCCACCACAGCATATACTAACTCGACCAACAGAATAGCTAGAGAGAGGCAGAGGGTGACGGGGTGAAGAGAGTAATAATCAATAACTGTCCGATCAATATAAACAGTGTTCCAATGGTAACTGGGAGACCAGTTCTCACAAGCATCGAGAGGTAATCCTGTTTCAAAGAGAGCCTCAGAAAGAATAGTGATTCTCACCTAGCCGTATGTAAAGGACATACTGCACAGCTTCCCTGGGCTGCGTGTACAGAATGCTGCCTCTCATGCTCAGCCACATGATGGCGCTCTCACAGATAAGGCAGCTGACCAGGATGCCCAGGTACCCTCGGCCATGGTCAACCAGCGTTATAGAGCAGGACTGTTCTGAGCCATACGGGAGGCCGAACAGAACCACGGACAAAACCACCAACCTGAGGATGAGAGTCAGGGATGTGATCGTCATTTTTAGAATAAAATATGTAAATGTGAAAAAAGGCAAAAATGCTTTTAAAAATTCAGACTCACCAGACGCAGTGCAATAGAAATAGGAAGAGGGCGGGCAGCACCAGGTCATCACTGCCTACTGACCAGCGCCGCCGAAACATCACCATGCCAGGCATCACTGCCCTGTGGGGAGAGCAGAGGAAGAAAGAACTTCAGAGACATGAGTTAAAATCTTTGCCTGAAAAGTCGTTATGCCTGGATTCTGCACAGGTGCATATCCCATATCAGCTGTCAGGTGTGTATCCGTTTGTACACTGTTACATAGAAGTTATGTGTTGTTGCAGTACTGATGTCTTTTCTTTTGCGGCAGTGGCTCAGGAGGTAAAGTGGGTCATCCACTAAACACTGAAGATCACAAGCTCGATCCCTGGATCCGGCTGCATGTTGAAGTGTCCTTGGGCAAGATTCCGAAACCTAAAAACGTCTCGATGGCTCATGTTGAGCAGGTCTGCACCTTGGCTTTGAGGGGACGATAAAGAGGCTATGTAAATGCTAGTTCATTTACCCTTCACGAATCAGTATGTATGTTTTCATCCTCTGTGAAACTGCAGGATGGAGGATAAATGTCCCAATGGGGACACCCAAGTATATCTTATCTTATCAGAAGCCATTTTAATAGGTCCAGTCCAGACCCCTCCAGCGAACACTTTCATCAACAGATGAAATCAGCTGTTCAATTGCTTTTTTCAACTACGATATTTATCTCGAAAATTGGATCTTTCTCGTCCACTATGAATCTATAAAACTGTAATTTCCCACCTTATCACACCCCGTTTAGATAACTGCAATTTGCTCTCTACCTCTCTCACTCAATACAATCTTTCCCAACTTCAACTAGTTCAAAATGTTGTAGCAAGACTACCCAGATAGAATTAAATAGAGTTCACATAACTCCTCTTTTAGCATCTCCATTTGTTTTAGATTTAGACACGTCTTATATTTATTCTTGTAACACTGTTTAAATTGTACTGTTGTTTATCAGTTTTCTGTTATTTGTCCTGTTTTATGTCTTTGTAAAGCACTCCGTAACTTGTTTTTGAAAAGTGCTATATAAATAAAGTTATCATTATTACTATTATTACTATTATATCATCATTATTATTATTAAAGTTATTTTCTTATCTTACATGCATTTGAGCTTCAAAACAACTTAAGACCACACACCAATAATGAACAAACACTCTTCACAATAACACTGACTCAACTTGTCAGATTTTGCTAAAAGCTCGGCATCATCAGGCCAGTGTTTCACTTTCTGTTTAATACACATAAAAACTGAGAGAGGGCTACAGGGATTGTAACGGAAATAGACTTGCACAGAGGAGAACAGCGAAAGATAATGGGATGTGGACAAGATGAGGCTAAGTGGGTGAAGGGATGCAGAGAAAATGCACCACTTAATGAACAAAAGAAGGAGGACCAGCTTCCATATATGATGGCACCACGCTGGTTATGGTCCATGTGAAAAACCCTCTTTTACGTCACTGTGTTGGTTCTATTTTTTGCAAAAGCATTGTGAAGTTGCCTGTGGGTGCAACTGAAATGAAACGTAAAAGGCATGTGAGGGAGGAAATAGTAGGGAGAGAAAGAGCCACAGAGATGCTGATGTGGGCCTTATGGTGCTGATACAGGCTGATACAGCCTTTATTGTGAGCTGCTCCTACATATTTGCTGAAAACACAAGGACACTTTTTTCCCTTTTTTTTTTCTACTTTGGTCAAAAAAGTATGCCATTCATCATGCCAAAACCATTGTCTAAATATAAACATAGAACATCTCGCCATAGGGTGATAATGAACTAGTGTAGAGATGAGCTTTGCAGCAGATGAAGCTACTTGATTTCAAAAGTTGTCATTGGTCATTATCCAGCACTCCTCTGCTTTTTAGTCTAGTTTCAGAACACTTTTTCACATTTTTTAAGTTATCAAAAACCTGGCAGCACCTTCCCTGTTTCGCCCTTAAATACCACACTCATCAAAGTTGTTAAAGTCTCACTCTGCATCGTGCCTGCATAAAATAGCACGAGGGACAGTTGCATCATTCCTTGGTGTAGTATCATACTACACCAAGAATGCAGTATTATACAAGAACTTCCTGTTTAGAATGGATAAATACCACAGCGATAGGGGCAGTGATCTACATTTCCACAATGGGCGTAACTGCTGAGGCAACATGGTTGGGTCGGTTGTGCACTGAAGTTAACTCCAGTGGCAACTGGTCAGATTGGACCAACATAGCCAAGAACTGATATAACAACTTGGAGGTGCAGAAAAACACTTCCCTTGGCGTTCATTTGTTTTTTATGTTTTGTTTTTTTTTGTTTGTTCACACTTCTGTTCCCTGACATTATGTGTCTTGTTTGTGTTGAAAGTCTTACAACGATCTGTTGAAATTACCTGGACTGGAACGTATGATTGCATCGTCTTTTCCTTGTGCATGTCAGCTAGCGGCCAGACAACATGTGTGCCATTCCACTTCTAGTGCGAGTCTAGCCAGTGACGTACTCTTTTATAGGGCGATGCTGTGAGGTGAGAATGCAGCTGAACAGCTGTTGAAAAAAAAGCTGTCTTCAGAACCTGTGGTCCCTGTGCTTTGTATTTCATGATGACCTGTGTAGTGCATCCTTTATCCATCAAACAACAAAGAAGATCGTTTACTATGGGTTTCTTGGGTAACTGCGAGCCTCAATAGTGATTATAGATGCCCAGATGACAGTCTTTGAAAGCACTTGCTTTTAAGCAAGATAACAAGAGTCCTCATCGCCCTGCACTAACATGAGTAAGAATTTGAAAAGAAAAAGCATCTGCGCTGCTAATTATAAATGGTAGGCTAACTGCCAAGTTACAGATCAGACTTTGAACAGACCAAAAGGAGCTTCTCCTTCAGATATCCACATAAGACTTCAAGTTCTTCTACTGCTTTATACCAAACCATGTATTGCATGTATCCAAAGTACTAGCTCAGCACGTCATCATAAATTAAAAGGGGTCTAAGGTTGTTGTTTTTTTAAAAAGGACAAGAAAGGACAACACTCACCCACACTAATCTAGAGAAATACCTATAAAATATATAACAATTCTTGTGCAGAGAGTTTACTTTTCCCGGTTTGTACTTCAACAAGATTGTACCTCATTACCTCTGAAGGGAAAAAAAAAAGAAATGAAAACATTCATTGAAGCATTTGTGCTACCACCTACATAGCTCTCAGCAGAGACGTGTGAGTATTACAGAAAAACATTGGCATTTCCTCTGTGCAGATCTGGTGGAGAAATACCTTTTTACAAGCCTTCTCTTTTCTATCACCAGTCACACAGAAACACTGGAGACCTGGCTTAGAGCAATGATCTAACCCTCCCAAGTTTACAGTTTTTTTTAAAACTTGGAACAACATTCAACAGTCACAGTCCTAGAGCTTTGCATTGGCCAAATATAAGTCTTATCCTCATGAAAGGTCTATAAAAATGTTAAATCCTACCATATATTCTCCTCGCATTTGGACCCCATATGTTTAAGTATAAACATGGAAAAATGTGTTGTGCCAGTTCCCTTAATTCTCCAGAGGGTGCTTATTGAGCCTGAACACCTGCCCTGATTTGCATTTTGTCTAAAAACACATTGAAGCTTTCCCGCAGTTGTTGGGTTCCTCCTGTGACTGTGACTTTTCTCTGTCAGACCTATCACTTTATTTGGATGGACTATGACCAGCCACAATTACTTTTTCACAAGACAAATGTGGGACTATTCGGTTCAGCTATTCCTGTTTCATATCTGCACATGTAGCCTAGCAACATATGCTAGATGTATGGCTCTTCCTTTGCAAAAATATCTACACACATCACAAGCAGTTTCTAACAGCTATGTGCTTTGTGTATTGGGAACTGGAGAGAGGACAAGAACAGTTACACAAGTTTAGAAGGAAGAAAGACAGGTTTTCAATGTTCTGGTTACTGATGATTTGCTTTGATAATTGCTTTGTCGGTCATAACAGTAGCTTGATGTGCTTTCCAGAGCAGTCTTTGATGAACAACTTAATAACTTTGTCTACAAATATACAGTATATTGATCATCTTTGCTCATAAAAAAAAGGAAACATATTGAAAAAAAAAACGTTTTGTTCTGGACTGTTATTTCAGCAAAGACCACTAATAGCACGATGGATTTTTCAGGTTGTAGAGAACCAAGAAAGTCTGCAATTCACCAGCAAAGTCAAGGAGTACTACACAGACGTAAATGATGGAGGTTTCAAATTGTTCGTAATCTGGCTTCTCGATAGTTTTATGGAGGAACAAAATACTTTAAACACAGTTTTTTGTTCTATTCTGATACTCAATCGTTTTTCAAGAAAAAAAATATCCACACTGTCCGATTTCTGCCTCTCAAGTTTCTGAAGTCTTGTGTCCTCTATGACAGTTTGTAGTGGTTCCTTTGGGTCCTGTATGTTTGGGGGGGTGGGGCCTGCACGGATTGAACTTGTTCTGACTTGTCCCACTGAAAGAGAATCAGATTTTGATCTGGGGAATTTGGACGCCACCTTGAGCTCTTTGTCGTGTCCTCTGAGCCATTCCTGAGCAGTTTTTGTGGTGTGGCAGGGTGCATTGTACTGATGGGATGGGTCAATGTTACATCACCTGTTAGTGGTTTTAATGGTGTGGCTGATGGGTGTATGTGGGTTGTAGACAAAACAAAAGGAAGTCCTTGGGCTTTGGGAAACACTAATTAACATCTTTCAGCATATTCTGACATTTAGTTAACCAAACAACTAATTGATTAATGGAAAAAAAATATGATCAACCTATTAATCAATAATGAAAACTGTCAGTTTGTTCAAGGAAACCCATGCTGTCTTCAGGTGACAAACACGGAATGTAAATAGGCCCTTGTAAACATGAAGTATCAATATGACATTTTTTAGCCATATTACCAACTGTACTATTGTGCAGCGCTGAACTTGAAATGAGTAATGGACTTCATATGAACACATGTTTCATGGACCTGGATGGGTATCATGACAAATAATGCACAGTCATCAGCTAAATCTGAATCACATATAATTGGGTGACATTCACGTGGCAATTATTATAACCTTTTTAATTCCACTGAAACAAAGAAATGACTGGTGGAACTAGTTTTTTTCTTTGTGAATGACCTTGTGACACCCATTATTCACCTGAATGTTAACGCCTGCTTTGACGTCTTGGAAAGTCGTTTTTAGGCTGCTAAAAGGAACTTTCAGCTGGTGGCCCATGTGGACAAAAAATGAAACCAACTAAATTTTAAGAGCTGTACCACACCACAAGACCAAAGAGTGGCCTCTTTCCACAGGCTGTATACTCCTCAATTCAGCCTCAGAGGTCCATAAAAATTTGTTTTAATAATTCGGAATACGATGGTATACAAGCACTGCAAAATTATCAAAACTCTCGAACCATGGAAAAATGCACACAGTCTGTAAACAAGCCACCAGGACTTCTGTACACTTGTGATGTTACAACTATACAGTCACCACCTTCAGCCATGCCTGCAATATGGCTGTGGTTGCAAAAACACCGGCAGACTTGATGCAGAAACACGATGACGTTGCCTGCTCAGGCCTGAGAGACCTGACCAATCAGAGTATGCTGGGCTTTTTGAGAGGGGGGGCCTTAAAGAGACAGGCACTAAACTGGAGCAGTCACACAGAGGGTCAATAGAGGCGCTGCAGCAATGAACAGTATAAGAAAAACATTTTTTTTACCATTTGAACATTTTCTAGTTGATAGTCAAGATTAAAGCATGAACCTGAACACTAGCATAATACAGGACCTTTACTCTATAAACTACAGGCTAATAACAGATATAAAGTTGAATCCTTACATAATAGTCTTGTGAGCTTCATGAGACTGGTATCCACTGTAAAGCTACCAGATTTCATTTGAATGTGTTTCTATTATCTCATGCATCTGTGTTTTCAAATTATAAAAGGGTATCCCTATAGACAGCACAGTATTTGACACTACGAAGCTCATGTGTTAGAAGCTCAAGAGTAAAATGAAAAATTAAACTCCTCACCTTCTTTGAATAATGCACCAGGAGGATATGATAACACACCAAGAAACTGTGATTTCTCGGATCAAGCACAAATATTACAGAACAATCTAAGCTCAGTAACAGCTAAATGTTTCAATGTTTTAGTGACACAAAACTTGTTTTCAAAGCAATTTAGACCGAGTGGTGTTGGCAGGTGATTACAACTGGCTAACTGTGTCAAAGGCAGAGGGGTTAAACCATGAGCAGTGTGGTGACAGTATGAAGGTTTTCCTTCCAATCAAAGCACCACAGCAGGCAGGCCAACTGATTGGCAGGCCTTCAACCAAAGAGGCAGGACAATGAAGTGAAATCAGCTGCAGGAGTGTTTGGTTGAAGACAAACCTGTTTACTCTCAGCACTCCGCAGCAAATGGTTGAACGCCCAAAGATAAAGCTGAATGCTAGCTGTAATTATTTCTAAAAAGCCAATGCTTCAGAGGAGGCTGGGATCCTGAGTAAACACTATATATATATGACAAAGAGCAACTCTTTGCCTACAGATTCCAGGTCTTAAGCTTTATCCTACTATGCAGCTCCTCAGTTTTGACGTAATGCAAGAGACTAAAAAAAAGACACAAAAAAAAACAGGGATGTGTGAATGGGTTCATGTGACTGAAGCCACTTCACAACTACTTGTAAAACTCTATCTGGGTTGGAATGACATTAAAGAGGGCAGTGGAAGGAGGGAAGAAAGAGGGGACAAGAAAAGAACTCCCCCCAAATCTCATTAAGGCCAAAACCAATCAGGCCGGGGAAATCAAGTAGATCTCTTAAATGCAGAAGGCGTGCATGCACCAGACCACCAGGGACACCGTCATCAGCACACTCCTTCAGGCCTGTTGTTACAATATGGCTAAAACTCCCAGCAGAGACCGCAACAGTGGAAAAAAACATTATGACATAATTATAAATTGCTTGAGATGACCTTGTTGTTACAGTCAAAGTAAAAAAGGCCACTGCCAGATCCCTCCATCTATCCATGCATCCATCTCTTCTTTCTCTTATACACCCACCCGTTCAGGATCACAGAGGACGGAGCCTCTCCCAGCTTGCACCGGATGATTTATGGTTTCCAAATTAAGATTTTTGTTGCACTGCAAACTGCCTTGTAGCTAACTGTTGCCCAATCCCTACAACTATGTGTTGGCTAATATAATGCAATACTGATAACAACTTTGCATTGTGTAAACATAAATATCAATTCAGATTTGTCAGTGCTGAGCAGGTTAAGTCATTAATAACTGCTACATTCGTGGAATCAGGAGCAAAACTTTGGCTGTATTATACTTGTTTTACAAGACGTCATGACTGATTCATCTGCAAATAATTTTATATTTCTCTTATTGTTTGGACTGTGTGTTCCTTTCAAATCCCTTCTATTGGTGGCCTTTATTGTTTTCCAACTTTTTTTGATTAATGGGTAAAATATTTAGAATGCCATGACAATTATCCAGATCTCTCAGTGATGCCTTTCAATAATTTGTTTAGTCAAACCAGAGTGGTCAAAAGATAATTTACTCTCTACATGTTGAACTGAGAAAGGCAGCATATCTTCATTGGAGCTGCTGTCGAATGTTTTATATTTCTGCTTAAAAGACGGTGAGAAAAATCAATCAAAAATGGGAGATATTCATCGATCAATAGTTTCAGCTGATATGAGCCACTTTGTAAATTGCTTTGAGACATAAAATATTATAATCATAATGGTGGTAATTTACAACCATTATCATTGTCAGTTTTCTCTGGTGCAATGTAATCAATAACAATCAAGATAATAATTTCTAACACAATCAGAAGCAGGCCGGACTATGCTACATTTATTTTGTCTGTATTCTCGCTTTTTAGGCCTGTGTCAATCAACGGTAACCACAGATTCTGAGGTTGATCGATATTTCTCAGTCATTATTCCTGACGTTCAGAGTAGATCAATGTGAGAAAAACACCTAAAAAAGTGTCACAACTATAGTTATAACTATCAATGAACTATCCACATCCAGCTGCAGAAGACTTGGATAAGCAAAACAGTCAACACTATCCCAATAATCTCAGTATCACGAATCTATCAGGTTGCACAGTGACGTAGACACGTTACAGCCAAAAATCAAAATCAGCTCTTCTAGCCTGAATTTCCAGAGGAAGACTCTGGCCAATTTCACGGAAGAGGGCTCTGGCCATCAGTACACGTCTCCACCCAGCATCCTCACTAATAGCTGTTGCCTCCTCAAGGGCTTTCCCATCCATCAGCCCGGGGAATGTTAGCCTATTAGTGGTGCTGTTTAGCCTCCACTGTAGACATTAGGAGAGGCACTTAGACTTTTGATTGCACCACAGTGAAATGCTAACAGATCACAACGGCATTAACAGTGATGCACTGACATGTTGCACGGTTGTAGTAAACTCCCTTAAACCACTGACAATTTGTGACCAGGAAGGTGGAGATATTCATTCATTTAGATAGATGTTTACAATCAGAAACAGCATACCTTCATAAAATAAAGACAATAGGTTTAAGAGTAGAATAGTTTGCAAGTAAGCCTACCTACTATCTTCAACCAAAGACACTTACAATTGAGAAATACACAAGAGTGTTACCAAATCCTCTCCATAAAAAGGATTTCTACAAAAAAAATTTCTTTACAATATTTAGTCTTTAAAAAACACTTACTCTCTGGATACACTTGTAATAAATTATGGCAATACAGGCCTAATAAATATTTCAAAGCAAGCACACACCAGAATACACGCTTTCTGACAGACTAGCTGACTAATGCTGTTTCTCAGCATCCATTCACTCCATTCAAAAAGCCATCTTTATCAATCGTTTCAGCCACACTTAAAACATTTAATTTGATCAGAAAAGAGCTAAAGCAAACCTGACTGACATTACAGGTAGTAAGGAAAATCAAAACAATGGTGCAGGGATCATTTTCCTCAAGGCATTGAGTCAAAGTTACAAATTCCCATATTGTGACGACACTAGTTCTGACTATGGTGACGATAGAGCTGGGGAGGAAAAAAGTCATGGTGCAGAATATACACAGCTGAAGTTGGATACCTGACACTGTGAACTGGCTTTTTAAGATATTTTGAGAGACATTTGTTGATGTTTTAAAATGGCCTGTGTCTCCTGTCCTACATATAAATACAATGTGTTGTCCTCTGTTGACGTTAGAGGCAAATACTGACCCTCTGGGTTAGTGATTAATTGGGGCCACTGACCCAAAGCACCAGTATTTGAAGACCTGGGGATGAGACTCAACAATCCACTGAATTTTTATAACGTTTTTTTTTCTTTAAGGGGATATTAAAATATCAGGTTATATACTATATCATGTACTGCAATATAGCCCAAACATATTGTAATATGATTTTCAGGCCATATCGCCAAACCTTCCTCTAAAGCAAAGAATACATGGAGTTCCAGCACCTGAAGCTGGCCCACACCACACACCCTGCTGTGTTTCCAACCTGAGATCAAAGAGTGTCTAAATGCCTAAAACCTGACCTTTAGGGCGACTCGGCTACACAGACAACTCCAGGAAGCGCTCCTGTGCCTGACTCTACTATGATAGTGCTTTCTGCATACGGCATGAGTCATGCACACTCTTGACTCTCAATCTGAGCTAGTGACTCTGTCTGAATCCAAAATGACATGTGTTCTTTCAAAAGAGTATGACATATTCCTGCATGTGAGCAATGCTTTTGTGCTCCACACAGCGTGCTACTGTGTGCCAGGCCCAGGCTCGTACCCACGTGGTGCAACAACAATGATGTAACAACAATGACAGGGCTCCCCGACCGTCATTATGGCTTTGTCTTTGACATGGACTTATTGTAACAGAGGCACAGGCATGCAGCACAGCCTCCAAAATGATACACTGAGAATGATTGCTTTTGAACTGCCTGCTGCATCTTCTAAAACATGCTGTAACAGCAAAATCCATGATAATCTCATTTTGTCTTGCATGGGGTCTGACTGCTCTATTATCTCTTTATTCTGTTGGTGGACACTCTAATCCAACTATGCTTGTAAAAAGTTAAAACTCACCTGTCTCACTGTTCAAAGGATTCCACAGAACATTTTCAAGAGACCAACACACTGTTTCTGAGGTAGACACAAATACTGGACCCGAATCTAATATCTGCACCAACGGAAAAAAGTCGTCTCCCATCTGAACTCAACATATATTCCTCGTGTTACAGACAGCGGTTTGCCCTGATATGACTAGCAGCAGGTGTTTAAGTAGTCCCACTCTTCCATCTCACTTGCAGCAAGTGTGCGGCGGCAACAGGAGCATGAAGCCAAGCTGTGTCACACAGCCCGTTGGTTATAGCTTCTTTGTTTCCATTACATTCTCTCCCATCCATCACCACTGTAACTGAGCTCTGGAAGAGGAATATTTACATTCTCGAGCATATCCTGTCAACACACAGGAGAGAGCAGAAACTGGTTTAAAAACAAACGGGTGGTCAATTCTGGTCCATTATAAGTCCCAGCTCTTACAGGGGATTACGATGGTACTGCAATGTAATCGTTTTTCTTAAACTGTTATATTTACATTAAATATGATAAAACACTGTTGTCTTAAAAGGTAATTGCACACAGTTTGTTGCTTCCTCACCCTTTAATTTGACTTCTGTCAGTTATTCTTGATTCAAAAAGTGTCAAAGTTTTCCATGTTGGAAAAGGTCAGGACATCAAAATGTCAACCTCTCGAAAACAATCAAGAATGATATCAGAAATTTCTAAGCACATTTTTCTCAATGAACTGGCAAAATAAACAGCTTTCGTAATAAATGACTGCCCCTAAAAGCTTTGAAGCTGCACTGAAAGCATTCAGCTATATCACTGCGAAACTCTTGAGGTTATACACCATCGTGAGCATATTCATGGACGTTTCATCAAGTTTCTAGATGTTTTTGACTTTTCTTCTGCTGTGAAAACCACTTGACTAACAAGCACCTTTATGGCAACAGGTACAGATACTCAAGACAGATCTGGGGTCGAGCATCCCTTCTAAAATCTTTGGGTTTACTATTATAGTTCAAACATATTTATGCTGGTACAGCCACCAACAAACAACAGCTGTCTTGCAGGGAAGCAATACCAGTGTAGGAATGTGCAGTCTATTTTGTAGCACTTGATTAAACAAACATGAAACTGTTCCCCTTTTGCTTTGTCAAGTGGGTGATAGTACTACACACCATTCGGAAGCTGTGTGTGTTTCCGTGGGTGTCCATCCAAAATAGGGATGATCTGCTCTGATGCACTGAGCATGAATTGCCTAAGGTGTGCTTCAAAATGCATCACATTTTGACCTCACCTCTTCTCCAGGAATCATGCATAGATCAAAACGTTTTGACAGAACATTTCAAACATCTATTCCATTTCTGAAATGTACAACTGCAGCAGAAACGTTGATAAATATTTCAATTAAAGGTTCATTTTTTGGCATTTTTTAAACAAAAATGTCAAGCACGTGCTCCTTTCAGCTTCTTAAATGTAAGTATTTGTTACTTTTCCTTGTAATTCACGCTTTTAACTGAAGAGACATTTTATACATAGATTAAATATAAAATCGATTAATCGTCAATATAGTCAGCAGATTAATAAAATCATATCTTTTGAAGGCCCACTGAGGTGCATTCCCTTGCATACAACAGAGCTACATGTCTGTATTTGTCTTTGGCCAACGGATACAGCAAAAAATCCTTGTGGACATGTTTAAGTAATCAATAGGGATGTGATTCTTTCCTCGCAAGTGCCACTCTTCACACACTGTGACTCTAAATGTCAGTATTGAATACAGTGGCTTTCACTCACAGCACCCTGTAGGGGATTAGATCATCTATGTAAACTAAGGTGTGTCCGACAACACACAGGTGAACAAAGATCCGGCATTACAGTAAGCTTCTGAACACATCCTGGTATAAAATATATTTAGTTTCTGCTGCGAATACGGATGTCATGTGCTGATCCATGGAGTTAGAATGCCAACATAGGGCTTTTATTTGGTGAATGAAAAATGAAAATCTTTTCAAATCAGTAGGAGTGTGTATGTATTTTTCATGTTAACGGGACAATGTCGTCTATGTCATGGTGTCTGTACACATGAAGCTGACGGACCATGCGGAGACGTGGGAGTCAAAGTTCAACCAGGATTGACTCACATCAAAATAATGTGATAAAGGGTTATTAAACTGTAGCACAATTAGTTTGCAATCTGCCATTAAAGAAAAGCTTAAAAGATGCACGTATGTCCACATATTGACTTCCCTGTCTTCCCCTGTCCTGCAGGTAGCTTGTGATCACAATCAATAGGACTCAACAAGGAGTGGAAAATATTTTTTTGGTGGGGTTAAAATGACGAGGCTATGCCGGGGTTGGCGCGGCTGCAGCGCAGTCCCAAATATCTCTGTCTCCTGCTCTCTGTCATACATCCATCTGTTCCAGTCTCTCTCTTTTTCTGCCTGGGTCAGTGTTACACTCAGCTCGGATCAAGATCGTCTCCAGCATTTGTCACATCCCTGGATCCGCTCCCGCTGTCTCTAATGATCCTGTCTCTCCCTGTTCTGTCACACTACAGCGGTATTCTGTCCACCCTCAAGAATGCCACCCTCTGCTGTCTCCATCTCACCTTCTGTCTTTCTCATCTTCTGTCTTCCCATCCTCACGCTCTCTCCTCCTTCTCCTACCATCCACACACGCTCATTCAGTATTCATATTTAAGAGGACATTTATGAGCGTGAAACCGAGCGTGTGCATCTGCACCATTTTCAGTGCGGGAGAAACCTACATTTTCTCCTCGCGCCTTCCCTTGTCCCCCTCCTCTTCCTTATCTAGCTAATCCAGATTCTGGTTTTGGTTTCGTGTTGCTCATCTTTTTTTAGACTGAAAGCCATGTGCCACTCACTCCTACTCTCCCTCTGCCTCTTTCTCCATCTTTTTCTCCCACTGCCACCCACTCAATCCCTTTCACCTCTTCCCACTCCATTTTCTCTTCTTTCAGTTGATGTGATAGTATGTGCACTGCAGATTGCCTGCGTGTGTTTGTGTATACATTCACGTGTCTTTATACTGGCTGGTTAACATATGCGCTCTGCCAACCTGTCTGTGGCTAGCTGCCACTAACCATGTACAGATCTGTATCTGGTCAGTTGCTGAAAATAACTGCAGCATCACACTACTGCAGCCACAGGTTTTCAGCAGTGTGCTGAATGTATTGTGGTACTTTTACATTTTTCACACTCTTGTATTGAACAGCTTTCTATTAATGGCTTCGCTACATAATCGCATGATTTCAGTTCTGCGGCTTATGGATTTCGCAATACGTGCACGTCTGTCAGGGAGGGGACATGCACGAACACACTCTCGCTTGCGAGGCATCTGCCACACCATCAATACTTTCTCACGGACGTTATCAAGAAGTAATGCCATTTTCTATATGGCTTTTTTCCCCCATGATGCACTGTCATACTCGTGCACGTCTGAAACTATGACGCATGCAACGACATCTACATCTCCACAAGCCAAAGCAAAGACCTTACATATATCAATGGGTTGGACTGGATAGAACATAAGGCTATCAACAACTGCAAACGTTGTTAATCGGCATGCCATCTCTCATAAACTTGCATTTTCAAGCTGTCTGTCTGACAAATGAGCACAAATTAAACCAAACTTTCAGAACAAACTATTTTTGTTGCTTTCATATTACCAAGTTTTACAGAAATAAGGGTTGCTTTTCATGCTGACGTGTGCTCAGAACACAGACAATCAAATTAACTTCAGTTTCAAGGGCCTGTGGCATTATATTCACAGACTACAAGAATATCACATTTTGTCTGATATAATTCGCTCAGACAAAGAATTGCATTTACACCTGAGCTGATTATTTGCAGTGTATCTAAGAGTGCAAAATGTTAATCAAATCACTCTTCAGTTTATCTGATATGTGTAAATATATCAATCTAGTAGAGGCATATTTCCCTGAATGAGGGAGTAAACGTGTCTTGGTGTTTTCCTATATCCATTCTCCTCTCACGAGCACTCACCTACACATCATCACGACATGGCACGACAATAAAGAGTCTGTTGAGGTCATACAGGCCTACAACTTTTCCAACAAAACATATGCCCATTGCTCGTCGATAAAACTGCAACTCATATTCTTCTAAATGGTGTTTGTTACAGCATATTCACACATATACAGTATATCAACATGGGTTTATGATTATTGAGACTTCACATATCCAAAAAACAGCATCCACGTGGTATTTAAATGTATATGATGGTCAATGAAAATTACCAGTACATGCATTATTTTCAGATAATTGCACAGCTCTAATGGAGTGTCATTTGCAAGGTACTACAGTAGATTTTAACAAAGTCTTTAGCCTTGCAGGCCAGAACAACATATATGATAAAAAGTAAACTGAGGACGAAACGAAAATTTGAAAATTAGAAGAGAAACCTTAGCACAATACAAATACCAGCCCAGGCAGCATTCTATCACAGGGCTTCTTTCTGTTTGAAGCAGAGACGTTCACATCTGCAGAATGATTATATCTAAATCTTAGGCCACGGTGTGGTCCTATTATACTCTTTCTTATCCCACCCAAACTGAACAGGTGGTTCTGAAAAAGCTGCATTATGCCATGTCCATGTCACATACTTCTTGATCCAAACTCTAATCATCACTGATGAACAAATGCAACCGGATTTTAAACATGCATTTAGGGCTGTTTTCCAAATAGTTTTTTTTTTAGATTTGCTCCATCATTGTTGATACTAGTCACTGCTGGACCAAAGCATCGAATATCGCAAAATGAATTATTCTGCTGCCGCTTCATCCCAAATCAGTGCCATTCCTAAACTATATGCTATGGCTGGCCAATATATAGATATTATATTTTCATCAAGACATAAAGCTATATATGGTCTTAGATTTTGGAAATTGCTATATTGTGATACAGTGTTGCATTTTCCTGGTGGTGAAGGCTGCAATACAGCAAAGTGATGTAATTTTCACCACACTGTTCTGACACTCAGTTACCCACTACATCATTATATCCACATTATTGATGATCATTTATCAGAAACTGCATTATATCCAGTACAAATAGTCATCCCTACTATGTTGTTGCAATATCAGTAGAAGTATTTAGTCATAAAATATATCTTGTCGCCTGTGAAAGTAAAATCAGTAGTCTGTCATTTATGTGTGCAGTCGTAGCATTTATGATGTGCTTTTTAGGAGATTTCAGAACACTGACATACATATTGCATATCAACATATCGTCTAATAACATTGTAATACTATCTTAAGGCCAAATCTCCCAGCCCTACTACCTGTTAACAGCCAAATCAAATAATCCAAAACAATTGGTCAATATTTGAGCAGAGGAGAAGGTTGCCTGGCACGAGAAGAGGTCACACATGCACACTGCAGAGGAAAACAGAAAGAGAACATACTGCATCTGCTAGCACTCCCTGGAGGTTAATGGTATCCACTAGGGTTGAAGCCTTCAGGGAAACCAGAGAACCAAGTGTAAACACTGGTGTTGATGGCACTTTATCAACGGCTCAGCTTGGATTGTTTTTTAAATGTATTTTCTATCATTTGCAGACATCCATTTTAAGACTTAGGGACATAGTCCACTACTTATCTGTGTGCCATAAAAACACCCTCTGCTCATAACAAACTTATCCGGTGCCTCATCACATTACAGGAGACCACAACAGGTCTCTACTACCGTTTGTGTCATGACTAACATTTCCCACTTTTCCACATTCTTCTTCCACGAACTCACCTCTTGTCAGCTCTTGAAACGCCATATCGTTCATGGTACTTTATTCCTCGTAGCTCTTAGAAGTGTTCACTAATGGCGAAACACTGCTTAGTGAAGGCATTTGCACTTTTGAGCGGCGTGAGCACAACGACGACAACAGGGGAAAACCGAATCCACAACTGGGAGTCGTGAGAAAAGGAGGGCCCAAGTTATCAGAGAATATATTCTCGGTGAGCGTGATAAACAGGTGTGACATTCCCCTTACTGTCGCTGTGCCAGCTCCTTCATTTAAAAGGGAGGCATGTCATCTACTGCACAAACCAAGAGCAGACAGTCCTGATCATGGAAAGGCTTTGGTTTATGTCTGGTTTGTCAAGTCTTCTAGTGATGTTGACTGATCAGTCACCTAAAAAAAAAGAAAAAAAGAGAGAGAGTTCACACCTATATTTACTCACTGATGTGAATGCTTGGGGGTAGTGTACTGGTCCTGCACATCAGCAGGCCAATAAACTGTCACATTACTTTAGACTCTTGTAACTTGTGAGTGGCATCTGTCATCACTATATGCTGCATCCTAACTTACAATTACACAATAACTCAGACAGGGAAACTGTAGTGAGCTGCAGCCTGGGTGTCTAAATGTGCAACAGCATTCAAATGTGCGATTCCGACAAGTCCGACTGGCAGCAGCGGCAGTAGTGTCTAATCTGATTTAAATCAGGACAGCTGCTTAAGGTGGCATCCTGTGGGCCTAGCTAATGT
>CAEMYA010000013.1:1587042-1615451 GCA_903131615.1 Diplodus sargus
AAAAAAAAAAAAAAAAAAAAAAAACGTGAACGGAACAGAAGCCGGGTCACACCGTCCGTGCCGCTGGCTTGCCCTGCATGTGCACCCAACTAAAGGCAGGTAATCGCTCAGATCTTCAGTCTCCGGATCCGGTAGCTGCTGCTGCTGCTCACCTGAATTTTGACGATGCCTTGCCAAAGCCCACTGCATTGGTTCCGCTCGCTCTCCCATATCCTTCCGACTGCCGACCCGCCTCAGCCTCGCTTCTCCCCGACACCGGCTCGGGGTTTTTTTGGGGAGGAGAAGGAGGAGGAGAGTGAATTCACAAATGTCTCACGGGTAGAATTGTTATAACCGTATAGACGTCATAACAACGGCGGGATGAATGGACCGAGAGACATCAAAGAGCCGGGGCTTCCTCGGTTATCTGTCGGGTGTCAGGCAGACCCGGTACATGCCATCAAAGAGCCGAGTCAATTACACGGTCGCTTTTCAAACCGCCGGAGACTGACGGCTCGCTCCTCCGCTCAACGGCAACACGTCGTCGGCTGCTGGCGGTCCGGCTGAGTGCGGGGTCGTTTTCACGTCGCTCCGTCGGAACTCTGCATGATTTCTTGTCCGCGGAAAGATGACAGTGCCTCGGGTTTGACGAGCAAGACGAGCCCTTCGTTCTTCACGTAGTAGTCAGTAGCTTGTGTGTGCCATCAGCCGGACAACTCCCGAACCTCCGCAAGGGTAGCCTGAACGGAGGGAGCATTTCCCGTGAAGCGGACCCAACCCCTCGGACGTTTGCTCCCAACAAAAAAAAATACGTAAGAATTCTCTGTATCCCCCCCTTCCGTGTTTGGCTGCGCAAATCCCATACAGTGTTCTGTTTACGCACACCTGACTCCGTCTTCGTAAATGGCAGCCCGCAGACACTTTGGAGAATCCTGCGGAGAAAGGGCGCCACTGGTGGTTTGTGAATATCAAGGATTCGGTGACTGACTCAAAGAGAGCAGTGTTTTTCGAGAGGCTGCCGCTCCCCTTTGTGAAGTCACCCAGAGAGACCCCGGGGGGATTTGACAGCCTACTCTGCTTGTTCGTTCGGTTACTTAAACATTTTAAGGGAGGCGTCTGTTTAGAACGCTACCTCTCATTTATTAAAATAAATGACACACTACCTTAAATTCAAAAACAAATTGAATCGTGTTTGATGTTGTGATAAAATGCGCATGCGCAATGGAGCATTTTATCACATCAGAGGTCGTTACCACAGCGACGGAAAAGGCGATGCATGCAAAGATTGACTCGTGCGGTTGGATTTTTGGCAGCATTTTGTACAAAACCTTTACAAAATATCGTTAAACTATCAAAATGACGCCCCACTATGAAAGTCCTATCAGCTAGACGTATGAGCTACCTTTTTATTATCACAAAACTCAATTATTTAATTGACCTGTTCTCCATATTGTCTACATTTTGTTCATAGCCCTTGTATTTTCTTCTCAGTCACATATTTTCTCATGCGATATTACACAAGGATATTTCAAGGGAAAAGGGGTTTGATTTTGATTGACTTTCGAGCTCTTTTCGACACTTTGGGGTTTCCGTCTCGCCTTAACAACTTTATTAAATCAAAAGTACATTTGGGAGTCCCGATGACTCACCGTGGCAGTGTGCTTGACGTCATCCAGCAAGCCTACGCGTTTGACCGTCAACTCTATCGTCATTTTACCGATTACTATCTTGACATTACAACGTTCTTTGGGTCGGCGTATACTGGGCGTGGATCTGCGTCACGTCATAGAATCTACACATGAAATAGGTGTAGTGTCATCCGTCAGAAAATGCGGGCGAGCAAGCGAATTATATGCCAAAAATTTCATAGAAATATAGATTGTTTTTGTTTTGTTGTAAAATTAGAGAAAAAGAAACCCTCATCACAAATCCCGTCCTTACATTGGCAGGGATTTCTCACTTTCACATGACCTCCTGCTAAGACTGCTGACCTCACGGCTCCGGGTTATGTGGCAGGCATCTGCTGTCTCTAAATAGATTGAAAGCTGCCTTTATCTGGCGAGTCAATAGCAAAGAGATCCGTTTGCTATGATGAATACATGAAATGATTGTTTGGGGAATAAAAGGGTATAATGTCACAAACAATTCAACATTTCCCACAAAATAAAGCACCATTGTGTAAATAGAGGAAATATGATTAAGGGACCCCCTTAATAGACAAGATTAACACATGACTAATTTCCTTATAGCATGACCTAATAATTTTTATGGGAGGATCATGATGAGTGGTGTGCCTGGGGTGTACGCCGTTGGGCTGCTCTTGCCCATTGCATGCTGGGTGTAGAAAATGAATGCTTGATAGATGATAGATTTGCTTTTAATAATTTAGCACATTGGCATTGAAATGTAACAGTGAGGCCAAAGTTCAGATTTTCAGCAGATGAGCAGTATATGACGTGTAGCCCTGTCATTATGCCCTTCATAAGAAAAGTATGGGATTGCGTATAAAATTGGTTGATTCCTTCACATTCCTTTAAACATTGTGGACCCTTAAATCCACCCAGGGGTGAAAGTCAGCACTAAATCTTAGTGAAAACAATGAAAAATCTTATTTTCTGGATAATTGCTCCTTCTGCACGTTAACTCAAAAATCACAGCACAACCTTATTTTCACGTAAACCATGTGTAACATGTATTATATCTCATAATTGTAGAGATAATTGCACAAAAAAGCTTTGCCATCTTTAAATAACACTTTATGGTTTAAGATTTAAGAAAGGCTTTAAAACCCAGGATGTAATCAAAGAATAGTCTCCCCCTATTTTGCGGACCAGGTGGTACATCCCAGTCTCCCTTGCTCATTCTCCTCCCTCCTGCTCTCAGTGTCCTCCATCTCTTCGCTTTCTCTCATTTTCTTATATTAAGGACATTCTCACTCCCAGAGACCACCGCAGTTCCTCCCTCATCTGTTACCCTTGTCATCTCTACAGAGCTGTTGGACAGGTATGTAAATTCCCATCATTTCTCCTCTCAACACATCACTGCAGGATTTAGTAGGAAGCATTTTTATTTAAAGACAGCCTACATTCTGGAAAGTGCTAGCTGCTGTGATGCACTCATAAATTTCAGCAGCGCACATTTCTCTTCATTCTTTTTCCTCATTTGCATTTTCACTGATTTCCTCGCAGTCACCACAGTCCTTATTCTCTCCTCCATCTTGTCCTCCATTTATAGCACAAATGACTCATGCAGTTTTTACAGTGGGAGAGAGAGAGCGCAAGACAGAGTAAGGGCTCTGTTTTTTCTCCCTGCATGTTATTGCATCTGGAATACTTTCTTGTCGGGGATCAAAGAAATAGCGATTCAGTTGTGGCTATGTATACGGTCTGCAGCTGCAATACCATTCCCTCTTCCTCCATTACAGATCTAGCAATTGAAAAAAGCTTTACACAGGAAGCTGTTGTAACATCATTTTTTTATCAGTGGAGGTTATGTCACAGCTGCTGTGACCAAAATAAACAGTTCCTTGTCCTCTGAGCATCGGAGTGTTCCCATCAATGTCATCTTTTTCCAAGGTCACATTTAAGGCCTCACTGCCACATGACTGCTTCAGTGCCGTACAGTGATTCGTGGATTTCATGGGCTCGCTCCTATGTCACCGTCTCTGCATTCAGCGGAGCAGATAACATGAACATGAGCCAAATTTAGCGGGATCATCTGGCTGTGTCTGTTTGCTGTTTTTCCTTAGTGAAGCAGCACAAAGCTGACCTTATAAAGACTCCTGCTGACCAGACCACACCTCTGTCCCTGAGTCCATGGAAGCCAAGGCCAAGACCGGGGCTCCAGCGCCCAAGGCAGCATCCAAAGCAGAGAAGCCGGCAGCCCCACGCAAGTCCGAGCCTGCCCCCGCAGCCCCCGAGCCTGAGAATCCTCCTCCCCAGGATGGGGAAGCAGAAGCTGAAGCAGCAGCAGCGGCAGGTGACGAGGCTGCGGCCTGCTGCACAGACTCTCTGGAACACCTGAAGCCCTTTCTCATTGGTGGCGCTGTTATTGCTGCAGGAGCCATCTTGTTGGGAGTGTTGCTACTGGCGAAGAGGAATTAAACCAAACCATTATCTCAAATTAAAGTGTTTATTGGTTGATTAGTTACAGCATCATTGCTGAGTGGTTCACAGACTATGATGGTACACATGAGGGATGGGGAGCCACTGTGCAACTTTTATTTTTGACCTGCTTTCACTCGTAGTGAATCGAGCCATTCGAGTTTTGATCAAGGCTGTATATGGAGCGTAATTACACATAGTATATGCATGAATTTGCCTCAGAATCGCATCTGAATTGTAATAATCTTTGAAAAAAAAACAACTTCACACTGTAGTACTAGGCTTAAAAGCCTAAACTCTCTAAATATAACTTTTCCAACTGCTTTATCTTGTTTAATCCAGTTTGCACAAATATTGACACAAGCTTGCAATATTTGTGCAGTCTCGCACTAAAAATGAGCTTGGTTCACGATCATGAAAAACTGTATGAACTTCATACTGAAACGTATCGATATTAATACTGGCTATTGGGAGTTGTAGGTTTTATTTTACTTTCAAATAAGACAATTGAAAGAGTATGCCTGAAAACAGGTGGGAATATGCATTGTGATGTACTGCACATATTTTGGCTAAATAATTGCCAAAGTGAAGGAATTCACTTTCTCTTTTTTCCCCCTAGTACCAGAAGAGAGACACTGAATCCCTGCATATCTAAAAACAAAAAACTAATGGAGATGAGCAAAGTGCAATTTAAAATTATCAACCTTTTCTGAGAGAGAAAATATAAGCATGCAGTGGTTTAGGAAAGGGATGTAGAGGACTGTTGAAGATGCAAGTACGTTGCAAAGAATAATAGTAAAGTTAGCTATTGCTTTAGAATAAGAGAGTTTTATTTTATCGTCAAATGATGTCACAAATCAATAACCTTTCATGTCGTACAACAACAGCCACAGTTATGCTGGTTTGATCTGTTTACATCCTACAGTCGATGTAGCTGTAGCAGGCTGAGCGGCCATTAGTGTTGCAGTATCAGGTTTAAAAGCCTGCTGCCAAAACATTAGAGTTGTTTCTGTCTTCACTGTGTTCCCCTTATGTGGTTTTAGAAAAAATCCTTGTTTTTAAAACCATAAAACATTAATAACTCAGTACAACTATAATGTAATGACAGCATCCTAGGGCAGTAGGGAAAGTGGGTTGTAGATGAACTACTGTTGTGTAGTTAACTCAAAGGTGAAAAAAAAAAACTACAAAAAAAACTCTTAACTAGTCACGATGCTGATGCTGCACACACTCAACTGTACAGCTGTACACAATATTGTCCACTCATATGTAAAGCTCATGGAGACGTTGCATAAGTAGATAGCGGAAAGACAGCCGACACACACCATTACTCGATTTTAGTTGTAAGGGCGAGTACAAATTTTACCACACATTACTGGCCAAATATATTGTACAAACATAGCACATTCACCATAGTCAACACCCCAAACACATCCAAAAGATAGTATGCCAACACCAAACAAACTTCACCTCACATTGTACAATACAGTTTACCAAATGAAAAAAAAAAGAGAAAAAATCCTATTTTCATAATTTCAACAGCGTATAAATGCAATAATTCAGATAGGACTCCTCATTTAGCACATGTGCTGTAGCAAGTTAAATTACATTAAACATGTAATAATACTGTAGAAGATGATGTATGATGTTGTTGATGGCAATGACGGCGATGTAAGATGACAATGATGGAAATGGTTATGTTTTTGTTTTTTTCATGATGACTGTAATGATGATAACGATTGGTTTATGATATATTTTTGATATATTTCTAACATATTTTCCTTCTGCACACTCCCCTCTGCCCCCAAACGCCGAAATGTAAAATGTAAAAAAAGAAAGAGGTTGTAATCTTACCTTTATTAAAGTCAGTGAACCAGTGACTATTTATTGTCTAATAATTGCACACTTTATTTCAACTGAATTAGAATTTGGCATCATACATTTGTAGACAGAGCCTCAACTCTATTAATCTGTTGGAGGTGAAAATGTTTTTCAATTACACTCATCAGTCATTTGAGTTTACATGATTAATTTGCACAATGTAATTATTAGGATATTGCATTTTAGCATGCTGAAACACCCTCTTCAGTTAACCCTTTAGGAATTTTGGACTAAATTTGGTTTAATTTTCTGTACTCTGTGATTAATGATGAGTGCTTTTTGTTGCTATAACTACATCTCCAATTTTGAATTACAAAGGACAAGTCATACCGCCATGCTGACAACCATTAAATCTTTTAGAGTTGGTCATTTTTATGCATGACATTTTACTGAATGGCCCTTATAAGCCTTTCTCTAAGCTTCAAAAAAGATTTCTAAAAAAGCACAATCCTCAAAACTTCACAACAGTTTGTGATTTAACTTTAATCACTCTTTAATAACCGCATGTGAGAGATACTTGCTAAAATATTTATGTTTGGTCAGTGTGTGGCCATTTCTGTCCTAAATTATCAATATGTATACTGAACTACAAAAGTCATTATCGATCCGCTCTACTATGCTCTACCTGAAGAAGAAGCTGTGGAAACTATGCTTTTCTGAGGTTAAAACTTTTAACCTCCCATTCAATACCTTTAGGATTTTTTGTGTATTCTCAAAAGAATACACGCAAAAGAAATCATAAAGATACTGGCCTAGACTTTCCATGACAGGTGCAACAAAACTCAGGGATTTTTCAATAAAGCATGCATGGTCTGTATTATATACTGTCACACTTGTGAGGTCTACACAGCCAACAAAAGTGAGGATTGCACTCGTGGCAGGATTATTTGTTTGTTGGCATCTGCCAATTATCATTCTACTTAGCATAGTTTCAATGTGACAGCTTTGGGTAAATACCTTGTGTGCCAGATTTACACTCAATTGCCTTTTCAGTACAGCTTGTTAAAACTAATGCAGTCTAATATCACATCCATCATACCACATAATCCTTAGCTGTTTTAAAGAAGGTGTTAAGTGAACCTTATGGTGATTTGGGAGGCTGTAGTTGAAATGCATTACAATGTATTACCAGCCAACCTTTGTGGAAATAACGCTTTTATTCTGAAAGATTTATACCGGAAGCATAGCTGTTGTTGAAATTGGAGAAAACGAGGGAAGCTGCCAGAACTTTCCTGCAGCTAATTTCATTGGGAATAACATAACATTTAAGTTTTGGTGGTATACTAAATTGGCGACGGTGAGTAATGTTAACTACAAATTGTCGTTATTGTAGCCTCTGTATTTTGACCGGCGAATAATATTACGCCAACTCGTGGCAACATGTAACTAGCGGCTAACGTTAGCTGACACTCTACTGTTGTGCTAATCGCGTGGCTACAGTATGGGATTTAGCTAACGTTACATATTAATCCGCGGTGAAAAACAGGTTTAAAACCCTTCTTAGTATTGCAAATCCTGTCAGTAAAGACTTACGTTGGGTTTATCCTTTCAACGAAAACACACCCAGTGAAGTTGTAGAACTACTACGTAGAAAACATTTGGCTAGCTGGCATTGCTAGCTAACCGACAGACGTTACCACAGCTCTGGTTCGTTCCGTTCGTTTTACTTCTAACCGTGTACACGTACAGTTTAAACATGTTTATTTGTTAATCGCAATAGTACTTTGGTATGGAAAGTAATTGTTTTACTAACACGAATTAACTAATTGATGTTATCCGGCTGAATTAGGTACAGTGAAATGATACACTCAAGTGTGAATGTGAACAGTCTGACGTGCCTCTGTCTCCAGGTGTCCGACAATGATCATCCCTGTCCGGTGCTTCACATGTGGGAAGATCGTGGGTAACAAGTGGGAGGCATACCTCGGTCTACTCCAGGCTGAGTATACTGAGGGGTGAGATGAACATCTTTGGTTTCTGTCATTCTGCTGGTGGCAGTGGTTCGTGGCAATGTCATGAGGCATAGCCAAGTCAAAACCAAAACAGTGTAGCTGGTCATGGGTGAAGCTGTGCCAAAAGAACCTTCTTGGAAACAGTCAAGCTGAAGTACACCACAGCGAAAGCTTTTAGCCTATTCAGCTGTCACAAGCCATGTTAATTTCATCCACAGTTTAGAGCCGTCTAAATTTAGACACAATAGTGATTACCTGGGGTCATTTAGGCTGCTATCCTGCAGTAACATCCATGGCCTTTGCTTTTACGTATTCATTCGTTATTTGTATGCCATGCATTAGGACTAACATTCCTTACTCTCTCCCTTTTTAAGAGATGCCCTTGATGCCCTTGGCCTGAAGAGATACTGTTGTCGGAGGATGCTCCTATCTCACGTGGATCTTATTGAGAAATTGTTGAATTATGCTCCACTGGAAAAGTGATTGTGACAGGCCACCTTCAACTACTGCAAGGACTTTGTGGGGCTGTGGCATGGACAGATTCATGTTATATTATTGATGTGCGACAACAAACACCGACTACAGTGAAGACTATTTGAACAATTGTGTGCACAAATGTCATGTTTTTTTTTCTAAATAAAGCTATTAAATGAAATGTGTAACTTGTTACTGGTTTGTCTATTTATCACAAACTTTTCTCCAGAACTATGAGGTGAAAATGAGCTCTCTGGTGCACCTCAAGTCATGGAGAAAATTACTGCAAGTAATTACACTTAATCTCTGTCTCGAGATCAGACGCTGTGAAAACAGGTTTATAGTGTGTGTATATTACTGTCTCAGATACAGTGATACAGGTGTAAGAATGGTCAATAGCAAAAGTATTCAGTCACTGGGGTGTTTTTTACTGCACTGACAATACCATATCAGTGATGTATAAAAATCAAAATTAAGATCATTATTAGATAATCCATGAAGGTGCACTGTATAGTATCGGAAAAAAAACAAACTCAGAAATTGTTTTGATATATTTTTCTATACAAACAAGCTGTCCTCGAGGTGAATAAGGTTGCCAGACAACTCAACCAAGAAAGGTAGCTTTAGAAAGGCCCTGAAAGTAAAAAAGTATGAAATGGTTTGTTCAGTTTTTTTCAGTCATGAAAATCAAACCGTGATGATTTTTCTCCTTAAAAATTTCTTCTCAGAACTTATAGGGTACCTTTAATGACCTAAATGTCTGAGGAAATGAAACACTAGAATTAGATTGTCAGGAATGTTTTTTTTAATTTGTAATTTAATACAAAAGAAAGTGATGAAAATGTTACACTACATTACACAAGTTAATCAGCAGTGTTCCTGTGCATGCAAGCATTGGATCACATGTGCCAGCAACAAGTCTACAACCACATGTTTTCCTTGAAAGTCCCAGTATGTACAGATAAACGAGGAACAAATAACAGTACACTTGGAGGCAGTCTCACCATTGGTAACTCCAGATTTTACAAAGTTTGATGCACAAACAAAAGGTCCTGTCTTCAGTCTGCTTCACAAACACTCGATCAGGCTGGGGAGAAAAGAAACAGTTTTCAGAGCAGCACTTACATAAATCGCGTGGACTGTATTGGCCAACAACTGAGGATGTGTCTAAATTATCCTCACAACAGTTTGTTCTAGCATTTTGTGCAGTTACTGTGATTTAAACTAGAAAACTCTATAAACCTTTGTAATAACTGACAAGCTTTCTGAAATATATCACTAAAGTTCTGCATATGCGCCATCTCATCATGTATATCAACAAGACTCTTGCCAGGTCTGTACACACATACTGACAAGGAGACAAAATGTGATGATGTATTACGAGTCTGGTGACATAATGGGTTGCTGACTTTTAACAGTTCATTGCACATTATGAACTTTGTACTAAAAATAACTGCTTGACTGACCTTCAGTTCATGAATGGTAATCTGTCAAAAAGGTTTGGGATGTGATGAAATGTTCTTTTAACGGTTTATCCAATAGAGCTTAAAACCTCTAATTCCCAACAATCTGCACTTTTGAGCCATATAAATAAATATATGGAGGAATATAAGATGCATTATTGAAATTAACCACATGCTAAAAACTAAATTAAGGTCATTAAGTGATTTAATATATATGTGTACAAAACTCATTTATTCAGTCACAATTACAAGATGATTTTAACCAAGACCAATTCTCTACCTCACTGACTTTGTGAAATACAAGATGAAACCAACTTTGTATCAGGTTTGTTGGAGCATTTAATGAAAGTTTTGACTTATGCTTAGATCCAACATCTGTAGTAAAATTACTCTATAAGTGTTACTTAATTCTGCATTATTGGGGTGACCTAGCAACCAAGCTTAAAGATGCTGTGTGAAACACATTAAGCAGGGCCAGTACGGCTCTGTGATATTAAGACTCCTAAAATTGCTTTTACCAATCTTTGGGCAGTCTCTTCTGTTGTGGCCTTATGTACGTCAAAGCACTAAAACATATTATGATGTACACGAAACCCAACAATAGAACAGACAATAAAATGCATGCCAAAACACGAAATGGTCTGGTGGATGAAAACGTTTATAAATAAGAGGTAAGCTTACCAAGTTAGCGGTATCGGTCTCTGTGCTCTCTGTGGTCTCTATGCTCTCTGTAATCTCTGTGCCTTTCCCGTTCTCGTGAGCGTTCCTTGTGCCTCTCCATACTCGAGGAGCTTTCTTTGCGTCTTCGACTTTCCCAACCAGAGGAATCTTCTCTGTCGCGTTCTCTATCACGCTCTCGTTCTCTGTCACGCACCCGGTCCCGGTCCCGGTCCCGATCCCGATCCCGGTCCCTATCCCTGTCCCGGTCTCGTTCTCTTTCTTCATCCCCAGAACGACTGCTGCTCCTGCTGAAAAATGTGTATATTTATTTTTATGTGAAACAGACTGATAAGAAGAAGCAGTTTATGTCACTTTCTGCATAGACAACAAGATCCATCATGTCTTTGGAGTCCTTAGACATTATTCCATTAACTGACCTGTAGCCGTAGTTGCCCTGGATAGAGACAAGACAGTCTTTGAGTGAGGTGACCAGGGCCTGGCAGCGTTCATCTCCAAACACTTTGGACTGCTTTATGATGGCGATGGCAGTTAGAAGAGTCTCCATGGCCACCCGCAGATCTCCTACAGTAGCAATTGGACAATTCAGTCATAAATGAATGTTGCTTTATGTAGTTAAACACCCCAGAGCTCACATTAACACCAACAACAAGTCTGGACATCAGTATCAGCAATTGGTTCTGATTCACCATATTCCATCACAAAACTATGATAGCCAATTTCCATTTGTTTCACCCTGACAAGATTGTGAGGAATATGAGAGTCTGGTATAAGATGGGAAACATCTACATTCGCCTAAACTCAGACATCCAGAAAAAGATTACTACGCTATAATCCTTTCAGCCGCTATTTCAACATCTTTGCCACATTTTGTTGTTAACTCTAGCATCTTGAAAGCTTCATGCCTGTCTAAATAAAGTCTAAGGAACCATCTGTAGACCTCTGAGATAACAACTGTGCCAAAGCACAGGATCAAGCAAAAGCATGAATGTTGCCAGTAGCACACTGGGCTCATATAAAACCATCCCTTCACCACTCCGTCAATCAAGTCTTAATGGTATGAAACTCAACTGAGGCCACTCTGTACCTTGAGTTTGCCAAGAAGGTAATAAACACACACTGACTGCCTACTCTTGTATTAATGCCATGTGCCTTGTCAGGTGAAAACCGCAACTACCCGTCATCTGTCTACTAGTCCTATGATTACACTGATGCTTTTCAGCGGCAAGAACTAGAACTTTTAGGATTACGGAAACATACATAGGAATAAAGACAAGGAGGTCCATTTAAGAAAGCTGCATAAAGGGTCAGAGTACGTATGTAAATGGCAAAGTATTCTAATATTGTAAGTATTGTGTTTAAGATTTCCATTTAATATACCATTACATAAAAAATACCAAAAACATGAGGCTACATTTATTTACTTTCCAATTTCATTGTTAGATTAATGAGGAACAGCTTTTTAAAAATATTTTTGCCACATGCCTGTCAGTCACAGGTGCAAGAACCAGTGCTTTCTCTACATGGCTTATTAAGTTCTGTGCTGTTTCTTCCACTTCACTGAATCTGATCATCAGCTGTACTCACCAGCTGTTGCTCCAGACACAGCCTTGGTGATAGCAGTGCTGGCAACAGCTCGGTTTCTGTTCATCAGCTCCTCAAATTCAGTATCTGTACGTGTGTTTCTGAAAAAATACACAGATTGTTGTCATGGACAAAATTATACAAGCATCACAAGTTCTTAATAAAAATGACATTTAATTGCTGTGGTAAAGATGCTGAATAATCTGTTATATTATGCATAATAGCTATAAATATAAAAGGGTCTCACTTTTGTTGGCTGTAAGCTTTGCTGCTGTGAGCGTCTTGTGCCTGGTTGACCAATGCTGGATTCGTATGCAGACTGGGAGGTGGTTGGCTGAGAATATGAATTGGAGGAGGAGGAAACAAAGGGGGTGGGAGTGGTGGAGGGATATTGGGCAGCATATGTGGGAAGAGAGGAGGAGGCCGACCAAGGAAAGGGCTGGGTAATGAGGGAAACCTGTGTGATGGAAAAAGTGGAGGTATAGGGGGAGGGCTGGGCTCCTGCGATAATAATGAGGGAATCTTTTCCAAAGGCTCTGGGTCATTAGGGTCTTTGGATTGTGCACGCATGGGTATACCTGCAGGGAATACATTGTTTTTGTGAAAAATGACATTCATATTGATTAATTGCAGCATAACGTAAAATCAACAGTATTTTCTCAACATCGCGATGCTCTTACGTTTATTAGCTGTGTCCTCAAACATGTTGAGGTTCTGGCGAGTGGCAAAGCGGCAGTCTATCCTTTCCCCGTGGAGTTCACAGTGGGGTACTTTTTCCAACAATATTTTTAATGACTCTTCTGAGGTTACAACCACTTCTGCATATCTGTATTATAGAGTAGAAAAAAAAACCAAACAAACACGTGACTACGCACACAAAGTCATACAAAGCTTGGATAAATCAAACACAAACTTAAAAGATTTCTCTAAATTGGGAGCTACTCACCCTCTTGACTGGCCATTAATTCTGTTCTCAGCAAATTTGATGTCTATCATGTCCATTACACCCAACGTTTGAGCCATGTTTAGGAGGTCCTTATCAGATGTCCACTGGAGGTAAGAGCAGTTTTGGGAGAGGGGATGAAAATATGACAGGAGGGTAGATAGTTACTCGTGATATTGATAAATAGGACCTGAAGAAACAGACATTGAGCTTGAGGGAATAAATGTATCTATTAATTAGTCAATCTTGGCTTTGTTAAGGGGAAGAGATTGTTGAGGATATATTTCAGAATAATTACGGTCATTAAAGAATATTAGGATATCCCCATTTAACTTTTAGCCAAATGTCAGTTTGTCACATGGTCTTTGAAACAAGTTGTGTTGCTAGAGACTCTTGAGAACAAAGGACATCCATTATATGTAACCAGGTTTAAGTTATCTAGTTAACTATGGACAGGCCACTGGATGAGCTTAAATTCTATTTTTCATTGGTGCTCTTTTTAAAGGCAACTCAAGGCACAACCGACTGCATTAACACAAACCAGAACAAAGCAGTCCACTGTGGAACTTTCGTGAAATAGAGAACGCCTTGCCATTCCACTAAATAGTGTTTAACAAACCCTCTAAAACTTGAATTGAGTTAGTTTAGGAAAATCCCATTGTGGTGTAAAAGAGGTGCACATCTGAAGACATTCTGAGAAGCGTTTGAAGGATTTATGCTGCGTCATGAAAACAGACAACATACTACTACAGTGCCAAATGTATAAACAAATGGCAAGTCTAGTGGATTGTTTGATTTGACTTTTATTGAAATGAGACGACCCTACAGATTAATCTGTTTTGACTGAGTGAGGCATTACATAATCACATCCAAGATATTTGAACATGTTTATTGAAAACAAGGACAATGTACATTTCTTTAAATGTGTCATTTGTCAAGTCTACCGTCACATGTTGAAAACTTATTTGCGTATTGATTCATGTGAAGCTGTGCTGTGTAAACATGAAATCAACATTAACACAGAAAGGGTGGTACTCACCCAGGGGAAATTTCCAATATATAAAGACAGCTTCCTCAGTGAATTTCCTGTTCTTTTACAGTTATCTGTAGTTGATTTTGCCTTCTCTTGAGCTGATGTGTCCTTCGGAGGTGCCACATTTGATGTAACTTTCTTGTCCTGATTGACTGCCCCCGTCAGAACTGCATCAAAAAGTTCATTTGCTTCAGCGATTCTGTCCAATTCCTGTGAGGGATAGAAAAAAAGAAACCCGGGCATTATATACCGTCACCCCGTGAGTCTCAGATGTTTGTAGGGCATCAATGAACAAAACACACTGCCAAGGGAAATGTAAATACAAGCAAATGCAGCAGCACGAGGCAGTGTGGAATGACAAGGTATCGTTCCCATATTTTCTAAAAATGCTTAAATACTGCAGGAATTTTGACAGAAGAAGAAAAAGGGTATTGAAAACCTGCTTGTTTCAGTTTAGTTTCTACTGGGGGTATCTGAAATTGTAAGAAAAACTATAGCAGCAAAACTAGATGAAAGTACATTCACTTTCACCTTAAAGGCAAGTCTCGGACATATGACATCACAACTTTTCTGCTAGAATTGAATGATACCTGAAGCTATGCCTGAAAGACAGAACGTGAACTAAATGTACGGTCCCCATTCAGTAAGAGACTGAAACTTTGAATATCTGATCAGTTCACAAATTAAAAAGGTGCATTTAAACTCCCTCACAGGGTGCAGACAACTTTGCATCTCGGACACACCCCTGCAATGTCCTCATTGATGCATCTGCAGCGGTGCAAAGACTGTAAACTTAAGACTCACTTCGTCGGTGTGATTCAGATCACCGTAAAGATCTATGAGATCCGTATTGGAGGTGCTTGGTCCAGCCGCACGTCCTGCAGCAGCCATCCCGCGGGCCTAAGATGATCCAGTTGATGGCACTGCAGCTAACCTAATTATTCTTTTGTTTTTTAACGTAACTTAGTGACGTTACACTTAGCAAATTACCACTACCAGTAACGCTACACTAAGCCAAATATTAGTGCATACCGACAACAATTGCATTGTCAACATACAGCCATTGTTGTTGTCGTTACGCCTGGTTTCTATCGACAGCTAACGTTAAACAACGTTCCGCTCGAGACCGCTAAAATAACACCGTTACTAGCTAGGACAGGCTAAAATGACCAACCGTGACCACAAGCGGACATTACTCAGGCCATAATGTTTTAATTAACACTTTGATTTAACACGTGCACGGTCTTTCGTGAATGAATGCTCGGTTAAATGGCTTCGGACTACCATGGGATCGCTCTTTGATCTGCTAATGCTAATGTAGCTAACCGTTCGGTACGTGAACATTTCAGTGCGTCAGGGATATGTTACCGGCTTACAACATACAACATTCGGTTCCTATGGTCGAGTCCCTTCGAATTCTGCTGCGAAGAAATATGTTGAGCCAACGAACTCATTATATAAAATAACTGAAAACCCTCAAATTAAATTATAACAATAATTATGTTTTTTTTTTTTAGCTTAACATTACCTTTACCTTAACGTCACGTGCGCGCTGTTGTGTATCCGGTCCCCCCTCATTAGTGGCCCGTGTGCTGCTGTGTGACGTGAACTGCTTGTGTAAGCCCAGTGTTATGTGTTTGACTTTCAGACATCACTAACATTTCTTTCCACGGCGAGGAAGCAGCTCATAGCCCAACTCCAAAACGTCCCAAGAAAGAGGGTTTAAAATGCTGTCGTCTATTGTTGCAAGAAGAGTGAGTAATCTAGCAAACGTTACATTTATTTCCACATTTCGTGGTTCAAGTTTGAACGCTGCGCCGCCTGAATGTTGGAGCTCTTCGAGGACTTTCGAAAGCTCTGCCTCTAAATTTGATCTATTCAGTGTTATAATACGATGTAGCAGCTTATTAATGTTGCACATAACTACTCGCGACAGCAGCTCAGTCTTTTGGTGTTGTAGTGTTTTCTGCTGAGGGACAGGTTTACAAAGCAGGAGTAGCTAAACAGAAGCGTGCGATATTATTACATAACTCCCCTCTGTGTCGATCCCTGTTTTTGTCTGTATCGATAAATTGATCATAAATCTAAACTTTGTGAACTTGAGGTTATATGTCTGATGGTAGAGACTGTGACCTCCATTAATAAAACGAATAAGTAATGATTTAAAGAGGATGTTGTGCGTTGGCGTGGTGTTAGGATACATTATAAATGTAACTGAGTTTCTTTCTCGATTTTAATAATCTATTTTTTTTTTATGCAAGTCAGCCATTAGCCAAATCCAAGCCCGAGACATTTTCTTCTTCAACATAATATATGATATATTACATGAACTGTATCTTATCCTAAGATCTTATCTTTGTTCTAAATATCTTAAGGAATCAATGGATTGAGCAATATAAATAATAGCAGAGCCTGACCCATTACTGTTTTTTATGATATAGATATTAGAGGGTTAAAAATTCCAATATCAATTTACTGGCCAATATTACTCTGTATACTATTTACATGATCGGGTAGACCATTAAATTGCCCTGGCCGACATTCAGCATAACTATCCATATTGGTGATTTTTCCTTTAGATTGCAAATAAAATGAACTTAATTTAAGAATGTGCTACTTTGGCTCTGATGCAGGATGTTCACACTCGGTGTCCCACCCACAACACTATATGATTTGCAACACAGCGCAATTATAGCCTGTAAACCCTGAACGATCTGAATGTGCAAAGTAACTAGTAACTAAATGTATCAAATCGATGTAGTGGAGAGGAAGTGTAAAGTGGCAGAAAAGTGAAATGCCCTCAAAATTGTTATTGACTTAATTGTATTTTGGTTCACTCCATAACTGTTTCTTTTGCAGAGTTTAATTTGACTGCAAATGAATATCTGTCCCAAATACTGTCTTTCAATCTCCTTGATTTCTACAACCTTGAAAAAGTCACAGCCGTCGATCCCTAAGATACATAAAACATATAAACACAATTTTTCAATGATCCTTTCGAAGTTGCTCTTTAAACACTTGTGACCAATATCAAGATATCTAACTGTGGCAGGATATTATACAATAAACTTCATTTACAGTATGAAAGCAGTGCACTGAAACAGTCAACTTCACTGGGAATTTAATGATTACAAGGTAGAGTCAGATTTTATGCATTATCTTCTGTAAAAAAAAACAAAGTTTTCATATAAGCGCATATCAGACTAAAAATATGGCAATAACATTCTCATGTTCTCATATGTATAAAGACAGTCATGATGAAAGTAAGAATACAATCCTTAAGTTAAAACCCTTAAATGCTACTCATTATAAACTCATTATAAGATTTGACCTTCATAGAGTCAACATGAAGCAACAATCAGACATGCATGGTGTTACATAAATGTGAGGACGGTTAAACATGTTGATCTGATGTTTGAGTGATGATAGATGCTTTAAGGTAAAAGTCCAAATGGTAATACAAAATAAATGCAGTGTTTCAGAATGTAACTGGGACAGTCAGATGTTGTGACAAATGAAAATGGGATATATCAGTTCAAGAACAATACTGACTTAAATGGGACTGCAGATGTTAATTAGCCTAAGGCTAACTCTTGTGCAATGCATTAAATGGTTACATTTATGTTTTCATTGCACATTGTCCATTACAAATACAATTGAAATTGAATTTGTTTAACTCATCACATTTATTGGATGAAACTGAAACTGAAAGTGTTTGTTCTAACATGTGTGTTTGTTGCTTGTCAGCTTGTTACAGGGTTACACCGGGCAGCATGGAGACCAGCGGTCACAGGGCTGGTATCGTCTCGTGGTTACCGTGGAGATGCGCCCGATGACACCAGAGGTGACCTGATTGAGATCCCTCTGCCCCCATGGGAGGAGAAGTCCAGCGAGCCCATTGACATCAAGAGGCGCCGCCTGCTGTATGAGAGCCGCAAGAGGGGGATGTTGGAGAACTGCATTCTGCTCAGGTTGTTCAACTGCCCCGTGTTTGTCTGATCTAAGTGTGTTGGTGACATATTTTTCTTTCGTCTCGTGTACACACTTTTCGAGCCGTGGTACAGTACAGATGTGTGATCAGTTTTCGTGACAAACTCTTCAGGTTTTTTTTTTTTTACAATGTTCTAGTTCAAGTACACAGTGTTAAATAGGCTGGGGTTGGAACACACACTCACACAGCCAACGCTCTTCTGTCCAAAAAAAATCTATATGTGGACACGGGCCCTAAGAATCTGATTTAGTAGTCTTCTCAACACATCTTTTAAGGATTATATTTTGAACAGTGCCAGGAGGCAGGAATGATAAAATATGTACTTACATGTACTGTATCATGTAGGAAGTATGCATTAGAGAACCTGAAATGTCCAACCCTGTTTCACGACTACACAGATAAGGATTATTAGAGATCCGTGTAAAAAGTATTTGAAGATATGAAGGTTGTGGTTTTTTTTAGCGCTACCAGATGGATTAAACGAATATAGAATAACGGGACACAGACAAGAGATTAAAACCAGGAGGAAGCATTGATGCGATGTGAAGGAGCCCAAAGAAGAAGAAGCTCCTAGCACGCAGCCCATTCACCAGCTGCTCAGATAATTAACAGCACAACCACAGCTTTCCATTTAAAGTAAAGACTCAAATGAGTTCCCTGTCTCTCTCTTGCAGCCTTTTTGCAAAGCGATACCTGGACACAATGAGTGCGATCCAGCTGCAGCAGTACGACAGGCTGATTAACGAACCAAGCAACGACTGGGACATCTACTACTGGGCAACACGTGAGAGAATTGTTACTTTCTTCTTTTTGACGAGTTTCCCCTCTACATTTGAAAATTGCCTGTAAAATCTCATCCAGGACATTAGATGTAATACGTTAAAGCAAATCAGTAGTTAGTGGGCTGGCAACGAGTCCACAGGCATTTCAGACACTGAAGGGAATGTGGATATACGTTAAATGTTAATATTGGTACAAATTACAAATAACAAATATTTGGTTTGACTTGTTGTTTTGTGTTAAAAGCAAGAAGAGGTCAGGTATTCTAATTTATATTGAGCCTGCAACAAAATGTGAAAAACTCCAGTTGGTATGATGATAATAATAAAATACTTCTTATTTTTTTAACTGGCAATCAAGTCTCATGACTCTGAAATAATGAAATCCCAGGTTTTATACCTTTCCTTGCCCGGACTTCACCATGGGAGCTACTTCACTGTCCCAGTTGGACCTACTATTTTAGTCTTCTGATTTCCTCTTAATTTGATTAAATTATGCGTCTGTTTTGTTGCGCGTAACAGCCGAGCAACAGAATCAGTGTGGGAGCGGCACAGATCAACTCATCCAGTTGGCAGCAACACTCTTGAAAACCAAACAAAAAGCAGTTGCATGCGGTCTGACTTTACTGAAACAAAACATCATGGTGTTAAGTTATTAAGTGTTGTGAATAAGTGAGCTCTTTATTTCTTAGGTTGAGGGAAACTCTTGCTCTTACTCTTGCTCACAGTTGCCTTGTCCAATTTCCACAAATTAAACAAATACAAATGTTGATGTGCATTTTCTTTTTTTTAATTATCACCAGGAGGGAAATATCATGATGAATCAGCCAACGTCAGCCTTTCAGTTTTACGTTGTCAGCTTGTCCTAAAATAGACCACTGTGATGTCAGAAGGGCTCCCCTCTGTGTGCTCATTGCTCTCCAGCCATCTGCCTCATCATTAATCCTCTCACATAAAATAAAGACTCTGAAATCTAATTTTAATTATTTGTATTTACTTTGCACACATAACATTAGATAAAATCAGATAATGTGTGAGAGGATGTCAAGAAGCCATCAGGCTAATACAATGAGAATTTAATGAGCATGATGTTAAAGGTGTTCAGAGGGGTTGAGGCCTCAGTATTTAAGATTTTAATGGTCATGGTTTGGATTCTGAAAAATAATATATTCTGTTTTTCTCTTTGCTTACAGAAGCTCAGCCTACCCCTGACGTTTATAAGGGCGAGGTCATGGACTTGCTGCAGGAGTTCACGAAGAATCGAGACCAGGAACAGAGGTTGGATGCGCCCAACTTGGAGTACCTGGATAAGGAAAGTCAATGAGGTCCATGGCCCTGCCGACCTTCTCAGAGACTCATTTTTGGTGGAGCGCTGGGGGAAATATCAGTGTCATAACCCACCTCAAACATCCTTCAGGAGTCAGCTGTGTCTCTCCAGTAATACACAGCAGAGTGTACAAAATATTAACCATCCATGACTACGGTAAATCTCTCTGTGAAACATTCTCACCATGAAAGCCTCTGTGCACTGCTTCCTATGTTATTATAGATACGCGGGCGCTGAGGATGTTTGCAGTTCGGGAAAAGTCGAATGCAAGACAATATTTGGAAGGTTTTCTGAATATTTGACATTAATTTTATTGTACATTTGTGATTAAAGACTGTAAATGTTACCTGTGAGGTGCAGACTGAACAAGGCAAGCGTTGATAAATAGATAAAAGGTGATGAACTTCACAATTGGATAGAAATGCATTGAGTCACTCATTAGCGTAGCATGTTGAACTGTCACATTTTGGCTTTTTTCAAATATGTTACTGTGCCTATTACAGATATTCTGCGTTATTTAATAAATGTTGATGCCTGGGAAAGTCGTCTATTAATATATTAACATATAACAAAGGGTCAAAAAACACACTGGAGGTGACTATGACTGACTGTGAACTTCATTTGTTACACGATGATTGCATTGCGTGCAGTATCAGCTCGCTGACACCAGATGGAAGCAGATGACCTTATTTTCAGTGACTCAAATTCAAGCATCTGCTGATCACCTGTAAACCACATACATCTCACATTCCTCGTATTTCAAGCAGGATGCAATGTGAAAACATCAGCCCCCATCTGGTGTATTTATTCAAATGATCATCTGGTGTGAATCTTTAAACCTAAGATGCAGCTTCCCGTCAGAACAAAGATGCTCTCAGTGTTTCTTCATTTTTGAATTTAAGATGAAAGGAATTGATGCCATTGTATTAGGAGTGCATTTTTTTAAACAACTTTTATGAAAGAATGCATTCATTCTCTCAGAGAAACAGAGTTTCCACTTAAACCGCATGCATTTTTTTTGTTTCTTAAAGCCGTGCCAACAAGGTCATAATACTCTCCTCCACCAGCAGATCAGTGTGTGTTGACTGTGGGGAAAATATCGTGCCTGGCTGTGTGTCATGTCGGTTCAGTGGAACCTTGTACTGAGAGCAGGAGGGAAATGCCCTCTGGCCGGGAGATGTGCACAGAATCTCAAAACAGATGACAAGGCTGCTCGCGTACGCCCATAGAATCGTAATGTACACATGATCCACCGGCTGGGTGTTACACAAACAAGGCAGTCCCGCAGATGGGAGACGAATGTTGATGTGTTGTTTGTTTCTCATTGCTTTAAAGGGTAAATATGTCGAGCAAGGATCCCAGCCTTCGATTTTTATGTCCTAAAATAGCCCGAGGTGATGTCAGAAGGGTTCCCCTCTGTGTTCTTCGCTGCTCGGCCATCTGTCTCGCCATATATCTTAATCAGTGGTATAATGCATTACATTTGAGAGAAAAATATCTTTTTCACTCTCCTTATGTTTTTACACACATTTTTGCTACTAGTTAGTTGAGATATCAAGATTTACATTAAAGAATATTTGATATGCTTATGAAATACAATTAAACAAGAGGTTCCGAACTTTTTAGCTGTTATGGCCCTTTAAAGAAAAGTAGTGTATGATTGGTGCCATTTATTACAGTTCAGATGTCTATTATTTGTGGGTAGTTGAGCAAAGTGAGATAAGGTTAGTCCGCAGAACATTGTTTTTCTTTTTTTCCCTTCTCCACCTCCCCTCAGAAATACCTTGTGACTCCTTGGCTGGGAACCATTAACTGGACCTATCATTATGTATTTTATAGTTCCACTTCAGTGGCTGCAGTAAAATGCTGCGTACGCATCGAAGCCCCTGTTTTACTTATCTTATAGCAACTCCATTTTAACACATATCAGTCACGGGTGCCATTATGTGCAAAACGTAAATTTGATTATTTTGCCCAGTTTTGACTATTCTTTTGCCGGTCAAACTGACACTTTTTAAAGTTTGACAATCTTGGAAACATGTTCAAGTATTTTAGCAGGATGACACGTCTTCTGCTAGCCTTAATTGGTGTGAAAATGATGGTAATGGCACATCTCATGTGTTTGCTGTTCGGGTCAATTTGACATGGAACCCAAATTATCCCATCTCCTCTTTCTCCCTATTCTCCCCACCTCACCTGTAAAGTGTGAGAAAGTGCAGATGTTATTATGACTTTGATGGGAACCTTTTGTCTTCTCATGGGAAAACTGCCCACACGGAGCTACAGAGGGGTGAGATAGACAATAGGGTCTCTGCAACATTACTCTCCCCTGCTACATACAGTATACTCACTGTCAGGGCCTGACAAAATGATTGTTGATCTCAACAGTGACATAAAAGAGGATGTGTCTGAAGATGGAAACCATCCTGACTTCAATTCTGATTATAAGATGAGGAAACAGCTGTTCCTCCAACCAAGACATTCAGGTCAACAAATGGTCACGCAGCACTTCATCATCCACATGTCTAGATAGACTTTCTGCAAACTTCTGATTGATTCTGAACATTCTACAGGTGCAATATGTAATATTTTTTGTTTAAAACATCCAATGAACTGAAATCATCATCAGAATGTAAAGAAATTACTATTAATGTCTATTTGGTGTTGCTGAAGTTAGCATGCTAACCAGCTACCCCCGGGCCAAAAACCTATTTCTCCCAGCAGTCCAACACTCCTTTGCCAGCAGTGTAAACATCATCAGTGGTCCGACTATCTTCATGGCTAACTGAGCTAACAAGCTAAGTGCCATCTTTTTGTTGGCTATGAATTCAACAGGTGGCCAATTCTTATCTATTGCACCCTTTAAAATGTAAGTTGTATTATAAACTTTCACATTTAAATGATAGATGTTTCTAAAACTGTATCTATATCAAGGTTTTTTCCAGTGTACATTAAATAGATAGTTGGACATGTATTTTTTTTTATTAAGACTGGAGAAGTACCCTCATGGAACCAGGATCTGTGTGAGTCACACAACTGCACTTAATATTGGTTGAATATTTAGTAACAGTTTAGAAATGATGTAGGCTATAAACAATGTTTATTAGGATTATTTATTATTTTCAAATTCTTTGCACCAGGTCAAATTGACCCACAAACATCTTTGCTGTACCTGCCAACTGACCATAACAGGACGGTAAAATACACGTGGCTGCTAAAACTTAGTAGTGTTTTCTTCCATTTTTATTTCGTACGGACTAACTTACTTGTAATCGAGTTATTTTGCTTTGTTGCATTGCTACATTTACTAGAAACTAAATGATTTCAATATTTCCTCAGACGCTGAAATTAATGCAGCAGCAGGTTTTGAAACAATAGTCACGTAATTGTAACTGTGTGAACAGCCCCGCACTACACATGATCATTTATTTGACAGTAGTTGGACGTGATCCTTCCTCGCTGTCACAATTTCCCGCCTTGAAGGAAAAAAAAGACACCACCTGTGGATCCCACGTGGAGCAAAACTCACATCTTCATTGCTGTGAGGCTTGTTTAGAGTGTGTATTCATCAGTTGCCCACGCACACCCACTGTGCCTATCTGTAGCCCAGCGCTCCTGTCATCCTCCACCGCTGCTTCCTGTGTCGTGACAGCTCTCTGTTTTATCCTCAGCCCTGCCGTCACCCTCTGCTCCCCTGGAATTTCAATCTCATGTTCTCTTGTTTCCTCTTCCCACCACCATCACCAGCATCCTCAGCCTTCATCTTGTCTTCCCATGTCTGCCGGAGAGTCGTGAGCAGAGGAGCGCAAAGGGAATCAGCTCACACCGAGCGAGATGCTCCTGCCAGCTTTAACTTTGAGGATGTTGGAAGTTGGTAAATTAAACACGCTCTCTCAGCACACGCAGATATTTGCCCTCAGATGTTATCTCGCGACGAGGATGCGGTGACACGTAGGGCGTAGGAGGCAGAGCAGCCAATTTCCTTAATTCTAGAGATCAGCACCAATTCTAAAGATCCGTGTTAATTACCCTTAAAATCTTGGCCCTGTCTCCGCAGGAGCTGGAAGAGAGAGCAAGTCGTCGAAAGTAAATGCATTTCCTGCGGTGGCTGTAATAACTGTGGCTTTATCAGTTGGTCCAAGTATTCGCAATTAAAGTCCCACAAAAGAAGTAGATGCTATCTACACCCAAAATCAGACTAAACTGGGATCGGAAGAGTTAGCAGCAAGTCTCTGTGAAATGTGTTTCTTAGATGAAAACTGCATATAAGTCAGGACGTTTACAGTCTCTTTACATTCTTGGGTTATAGGTTGAGCCATACTAAGCTTTCCTGTAACTAAGTACACTTACTGAAGTGTCATTTTTCTTCACTTGAGTATGACTATTTCATGCCGCTTCATACTCCTCTACAATTCAGAGGGAAATATTGTATTTTTTACTGCATTTATTTGACAGCTGTAGTACCCGTATGTTGGGATTTTGGCAGAAAAAAATGCAGTTATAAGCTTATACGATGCCACGTTTTGTGGAAGATTTCCTAACATCTCTTGCTTTTTTTAACCCTTACAGAAAAGATTCTTTGTATCCTGTCGGAGGAGGCCTGACTGCTATGCTGCCAACCATTCAACTAAAATACCTCACTGTATAAAGTTGATAAAACTAAATGAATGATAAAAGTGTAAAAAATTAATTCCCTTTGTGGATAATACTTACGAACTTTAAGGATGTTGTGAATGGACATACTTATTACCTGTAATGGAGTATTTGTAAGTGAGAGTACTTTCATGGGTCTGAAACTTCAGTTAGTAGTTATGTAACTGTGAAAAAAAACATGCTTTATAAACCGTTCATGAAGAAATTGTTAAGCTTCATAAACACCAGTTACGACTTTATAATGGGCATTTAAATAACGTTATAGATGAACTACACAGTATTTATTTACCATTTACAAAGTATTACAGACATCAGTTGCAACTTTACAACAAACAACTGCTTGATAAATGGTCTATAAAGCATTTCATTGTTTGTTAACAGTTAAATAACTGTTAACCACCATTAACTTACCACTTATGAATGATGTTTATTATAAAGTGTTTCTCATTCACGAGTGCAAGAAATTAACAACAAAACACAGCTTTCTGGAAAAAATCATACCCGCACCAGAAGTATCTTTGTTTTATATACACATTTATATTTTTTTATATACACTGTACAGATTTCAAAAAAATAAATGGTTGATATTTAACATTGTGCACCCCACAGATGTTTAACTACAAAGAGAACAGGGAGTGAAAGAGGGGGGCTGAGTGATACCAAGGACAGACATATCAACAACCCCAGTAAATACTGATGATTTTTTTTTTCTTCTTTTTTTTTCCATACAGGACACTTCACACAATCATTTGTACAGTATATAAATTAAAATGTTGCTGGTTAACCTCTCTTTGCCTCAAGCAGTCCCCCGACAGAATGCCCTAAATCAGAAATGCGAGCTTATCCTGTAAAAGTTGGCCAGTGCAGAGTGCAGACAGACAAAATCTAGCTCGATTTCTTGCGACTAAAACGTACCAAACCCTGACTGTTATTTAACTTGCATCGATTTAATGTGACTTTCACTAAGCCTTTGGAATGTAATGCTTTGTCAGCAACACTCAAAATAATGCCTTGTTTCAACACACCGGGCCAGCGGGACACGCGGATGACGGTGTCCCTGGTTATTTTGGGATATGCTCCGATGCTCTGCTCTGACCTGAGACGTAGCTAACAGTGATGCAAAGAGGTGATGATTATCTCCTGTCTCACCTCCCCCCTCCCTCCCTCCCTCCCGTCCCCTCCCTGACACTTGGAGAGGGAGCACATATGGTGGAAGAGCAAGGCGTGGCAGGGTTTTATAAGGCACACACAGAACACTTTGTGTCAGAAAGCATGTGTGCACGACAGGGGTGTTTTGCGGGAGCTGTGATGTTCAGGTGCCACCCTTCATTTATTTATTTTTTTTGGTCATGGTGAATCAGATCAGATAGGAAGGACAGAGAGGACGAAATGTCGGTAGCTGCTTCTGTCTGAACTAAAAAATCAGTTGTATGATGGTCAAAGAAAATGGGTTTTTATCTTGTAAAGCTTGCTCGTGACATTTTCCCTTTGACCTTCACGCTCACGCGCAACAGATCCGCCTCGTACTCCCAAACCGTACGTCCGTTTTGCACCACACACGAGGAAAAATAACCCTGCTATGAAGAGAGGTTTGTCCCAGCATCGTCGTCAACGAGTGCAGTGATTCTTAAAGAAGTGACAACCGTTAAAAAAACACACCTCTTTGTACATCTGGATCATTTCATACGGAATAAAAACGGTAAACAATGTTGTTCTGTATTAAACTGGCAAAATAGAACTTAGTGCAGATATATACACACACAGAGGGACTCACGGCAAGTACAATCACACAACCTAAACTGCGATGACACTCACCCACAGTGCAAACACACGCACATACACACATCCAGTAGACAAAAACGAACAGTGGAATGTAAAAAGACCCCCCCTCCCCTCCCGTACAGGTATTATTACTCTCATTTGTTTCCATTCATCCAATCAGCACACGACATGCATGGGACTTGGGGGAGGTCACACTCAGGCAGTGAAGCTAAAAGCTTCTTGACTCGCAAGTCAACTCTGACTTGCATCTGGTTAAAAAGCAATGAAATAACGCAGAAAGGTCTGATATCACCTTTGGACTCTGTTTGGTCTTTGAATTCAGTAACATTCATGTGGTCTTCCTTCAGGGTGTCACTGATTGCTGCAAGCCCTCTGCAGGTGTGCATTTTTTACCATGTGACCATGGATTCACCTAAGCAAACTGTGGGTCGTGATCGAAAAGACATACCGGTGAAAAGCTAGTAAGGGGAAAGTGAGTTAACTGCAGTTAATGTCTGTTTAATTTCCGTGGTGCCACTGAGACATCTCCATGATGGAGGCAAGTGGACGTTTGTTTGTGGTGCTCGAGTAATCGACGTCGCTCAGGACAGATGTTGTAGTCGGATGTTTTCACCGATCTTTTGGAGTTCCAATGAAAAAACGTTCACTACAGGGTTTGCGGATCGTCTGATTAATTGAAACCTTTTTTTCAGGAAAGAAAATCTCCTGCTGGATTTTTCAGAATTCACCACACCACGACGAAATCCTATTGATCTCTTTTGTATTTGGGGTGGCAGCAGTGATCCGAGGGGATCGAACCAGCGACTTCTGAAACGATCTGCGTGGCCACCTTAACGTTCGCCCCTTGTCAGACTTAATGACATGACATGTTGAACATCGTTCAGTCGGCAGTCAGTTTGAAAGAGAGACTGAAGAGAAGGTTATTTTATAAACCAAACTGTCAGCTGCAGCCTGGTCGGTACTGTGCATGTGTAACTCAACACAGACGAGAAAGAAGCGAGATGTCTCACTCCTTAGCAACCTCCATTATCAGCTCCGTGAAAAACATCGATGTATCTAATTTAGAAGTTTACTGATTAAGACTTGTTTTAGACAACCTGCATTTAGTCTGATCTGCTGCTTTCTACTGTTCCCTGCTTTCCTGGTGCATTTGTGATGACGGACGTGATACGAAAAATACTGACAGGCAAACTAGTCTCATGGCAGTGTGGAAAAGACAAATGCCTATTTTTTAGCAGGTACCAGCATTAAAAAAGACCCACCCATACATGTTAATTTAGTGTATCTGTGTCTGTGATTTGGATGGACTGACCCTTTAACTAGCCTCTGTGACCTCCCCTGCGTCTTCAGCTAAATTCAATACCACAAATCCCAACAATACCATCAATATCATGAAGGGCAATGATGTTTTCAACGATTTAATTTAGCCTCTACAAGTCCAAAGTACTCCCGCTTTCTCACACACATACACACATGCACACACACACACACACACACACACACACACACACAGACACACACAGGCACACACACATCCATTAACCCACACCTCCACGCTTATGGAAGCTGGCTTTTTGCTTATTTTCTGTGTCTGGAAGAACAGGTTGATTCTCTAAGTTCTTTTGAAAACCCAAAAAATAAAACACAACATTAATCACTTTACTCGTTTTTTTTCTGTCCATCGGGATTTCTTTTCCAAGAAAATAAGAACGTTTTTCTTTTTCTTTTCTTTTTTTACACTCGCCCTACTGGACCAGCGTTTAATGTTCATGTTCATATCCTTTTTT
>CAEMYA010000013.1:1615478-1629855 GCA_903131615.1 Diplodus sargus
TTTTTTTTTTTTTCTTCAGTCGTTAGAGAACTCCATTTGGGATTACAGCACATCACCCACAGCACGCACAGACGACGAAGGGTTCCAGCCAAGGGAGAATTATTACAGTGGTGCCAGAGAAAGAGTGAAAAGTGAAAAAAAGTTCGAACATGAGTTGAGTGACAGAGTCCAATTCCAGTCTAATTCCATTTTAAACACAGCCCATCACTTTTCCATCACCTGCGTTGGTTTTCCTGAATTTTTCAGGGATATGGAGGGGTATGTGGAACAGTGATGGTGACGAAAAATGGACGCGAGGAGCGGAGTGACAGATTCCTCACCGCGACACCGGATGTAGGGTGGTAAATGGGTCGCACAGGTCAGCGCTGCTCACACTCACATGCATGTTTGAACGCGGCCCGTCTTGCCACCGCAGAGCATGGTTGGAATATCAGTTCGAACCATTTTTGGTTGGTAGTTTGTATTCACGGGTGGCAAGAAAGGTACCGCTCTTGATGCTTGACACTAGGAATGTTTGACAAGGCGGAGGAAAGACTGAGGGGTAACTTGAAAAAAAAAAAGAAAAAAAGAGGGCACAAGAAGGACGTAGGTAAAGACATCAAAGACATTTTTAAGTTCAGACAAAAGGGATGAGAGCGGGGTCATGTGGGAATGAGAACTTGACAAGGGTGAAATTTAAGGATGGTGTCACGAGGGCTGAGGGCAGAGGATATCAAAGAGGCCTGAGAACAAAGAGATGACACACATTATCCGCCGCCCCGAGACCCCGGTTATAGCGGAGTAGGGGATGTGTGGGGGTTGAGAGGCGGATGCTGAATTCTGAGGAGAGAAAAAAACACCGTGGGCAGGTGGGTCGCTGGCCTCCTCAGGCCTTGAGAGCATGCCACTGGGACACGGCAGTGCGGGGACGACCCATCATGTCTTTCCAGTGTTTTACTTCCGCGGGGCCACTCTTCCATGAAAGATAGATCTGTGAGAGAGAGCGAGAGAGAGAGAGAGAGAGAGTGTCAGTGAAACATATGTAATGCCGAGCAGAGATTGATTTAATGTGTAAAAAAAACCCAAAAATAGTGGGGTATTAAGTAGCGACAAGAAAAAAACTGCGAGACTTAACGCTGGCCCTGCTCTCGCCACTAAGCCTGCCACTCTAATCGGAATTTAACTGGAATCCGGGGCGCCAAAATGAGCCTTTAGAGGAGGAGATTTCACTGTGAGAGAGGCTAATGCCGACGCTAATGAAGATCAGGCACTGAGTCTTTAAGTAATTCTCATGTAGAGAGAAACCCCCTGAAATACTGTACAAGATTTCACTGTCCCCTGACCAGCTTCGAGTTATTTCTGGACGGGGGAATAATAGGCGACATATTATTACTGCTGTGTGTGGGCAGATAATATTATGGTTCAGAGTGGCACCTGTAATTATTCTCGATGTGAATGAATGACAAGGAGCATAATAGCTCATCCATGTAGCGCACAGATTATTCTTAGAGTGTCTGACGGGAAATGGACAGAAAGGATAAAATTATAAACCGTGCGAGCTCTGTGCTCCTTTGTACCTCATCTGCGCTTATAAAGACGTGGTTTGAAATAAACAAATCATAAACTAAGAACTGGGTCAGCTGAACCCGTAATGGGATAAAATTGACGTAAATTAAATAATGGAATAGCGGAAACTGTGGCCATGTTTTATTTTACGGTTCTGCAAGTTCGTAATCATTTCCTTAGAAGTTTCCCGAAAACGAACAAATTAATTTGGCAACAATAACAGCTGAAGCAGAGACGGGTTGAGTTGGTCGACTTCTAATGAATTAATTCTAATTAATTCTTGAGCTAGCTTAGCCGCGGCTCTTTCAGTCAGTGCACAGAAGGTCAACAGAACATGCGACAATGGGACGGTGTACAGGAAACCACACAGTTGGACATATTAGAATGATTACGTTTCCAGTAATGAAATAATAATGAATGGAACCGCATGAAAACCATGATGCTCTTCTAACCCTAACCCTAAAGGGGTTTCTGTGCATACACCTAACCAGAGCATAAGCACAGCATTATGACGAGAGCGAAAAAGCTAAATCGACCTAAACAGATGTAAAGTTGCAACATAAAGAAACATTCAGTTTTAATTTACGTTCTGTGCTTTTGCGGGAGTGTACTGAGCAAACATTTATTCTGGCAACTGGATCGAAAACACATCAACACATTGACTTGGAATCAGCAAGTTAAATATTAAGGTTCATTTGTTTATTTGGACTTGCCAATCTTCTCCGAGGGGCATTGGATGTGTTTTTTTTGTTAGAGCCAATAATGTAATTAACAGCTGGATCATTACTGAAATGTTCAGGCAACAAATTAACAATAATACAATGTGCCCAATATCAAAATCCAAAAGGCATATACCAGTTAGTGGGGGTTTGGACCCACCTGCTACATTTAGTAAAAACAGAAAATGTGCACTATATATAAGAGCATGCAAGAAATGCAATTGTTCAATCTCAAAATGAAGGGTTTTCAATTCTTCTCATTTGTGCCTATTTATATACAGTGCAGAAGATTGGTCTGTGTGTTCCAGCAGGGGTCAGTAGAGACTGGCTCAGCGATCACTTGCTGATGGTCTGTCACGGGGTCAGAACAAGAAGAAGAAGGAGGAGGAGGAGGAGGAGGAGGAAGACGAAAAGAAGAGGGAAGGGGATACCTTTCCAATGACATCATTGCGACTGAGCCTGTCCTTGTCCATGACGGTGATAATTATGGTGGTCTCCCTCAGCACGTGGGCGGGCACGTCGAAGGGGAAGGACTCGTTGAAAACAGGGTTGAGGCAGCGCTTCATCACCACCGTCTTCTTCTTCTCCACACGCTTGTCCTTGTGCATCAACCACACTTTTACATAGGGGTCTGCGGAGAGGGAAATGTGGCAGTTGTTGCATGCTGTTTGCAATATCTTATTCCTGTTTCTAATGCATGTGTGCTATCACAGATTTCATGTCATTTTGTAGTGGTTGGACAGAAAACCCCCCCCAAAAAACCCAAACAAAACTGTTTTTCTCATTTTCATTTTGAAGCAGAAGGGCAGCAATGAAAGGACATGCAAGATGAAGGAGCATCTATACCAGAAGTGCCTCCGATGTCCATGGCTTTGAGGTTGCGGGCTTTGATGATGCTCACAGTGATGGTGTTGGCTGTGGGGTTGTAGCACAGAGACACCAGCAGATCCCCTCGACTCCCCTAGAGAAATTATAAACAACAACGGCTGAATTTGACTTTTTTTTTTAATCCCCTCTTTCGCATTTCTCTCTGTTCTATTGCTTGCTGTGTGTTTTTTCTGGCTGCCTGTGTTCTCCCCGTCTACCTGTCAGCCTCTCCATATTCCCCTTCTATCTCCTCTCACACCAGCACGCTGCCACATCTCCCCCGGGAGCATCAAGGCAGCCAGGAATGACATCACCCGTTACATTCTGTCCCATCTTCTCTTTCCCCTCCTCCCTCTCCTCCCTGTTCATCTTCTTTCCTTTCCTTCCCCGCCCCCCCCGCCTTTACTCACGCTGCCATCGCTGCATGGTTTCAGCTCCTTCCAGAAAGTCTGCATGTTGGCCAGGTCCAGCTTGTTGAGGGGGATGGACACCTCTCCTATGGGGTCGTTCCTGCTGAAGCGGTCGTAGTCGAGAACCTGCAGGTAGAGAGTCCGCTGGACCACCTTCTCGTAGGGGAAGCCTAAGGAGGAAATTGACAAAAAAAAAAAAAAAAGAACTAAGTCACAGCGATTCAAACACGTAAAAGGTGTGGTGCCTGCATGTTTTAAAGCGGCGCCCTCTGTCGAACCTTCAAACAGGAAGGTCTCATTCCAGTGGGGGTTCAGATTCTTCCTCTTGACCTTGGTCTCCAGTTTGTGCTTCTTGTCTGGCAGCAGGTAGAGTTTGACAAACGGATCAGAGGTGCCAGAAAAGTCCTTCGCGGGCAAATCCTGGCCCTTGAGGATTTTGACGGTGAGGGTGGAGTCCTGAAAACTGTACCCGACACTGAACTGAATACGGCCCAGCTTCTCACACACTGGACCCTCGTGGTCGTCTTCCTCCGAACCTGGGGACAACTAAAAGATACAGGTGGAAGAGGAGATACGTTTTATTCATTCTTTTTTGTTGTATTATTGATGTTGTTATGGGTTTATTACTCATTTGGAAACAAAATAAGATATAAATCTGGGGTTGATGTAGTGATAGGCAAACCACATCTCATTTGAGGCGAGTGCACTCTTACAGGGGCACTATGTAGTTTTAGAGAGGAAATTCAAACACAGAATGTTAATATTTGCAATATTAATGAGGTAAATAATACAGACACATGAATATTTGTCTTTTCCACAACTAAATAAACACACTGCTCTCAGAGGAAAATCCCCAGAATGCTGTTTGAAGCCAGAAAGGTGGCAGGGTCCGCCAAATATAAACAAAGTGACACAGTATGAAATTATGTTGTCCTTTAAGGTCAACAAAGGTCATCAAACAAAGGGAGTTGGCATATTTAGTTCGTTTACGCATTTAAAAAAAAGAGATCCATTCAGTGGCTACTTTACTGATACATGCAGATTGTGGTGCAGTCAAATTATATGTCAGTAAACTAGCAGGGGTTCCCAATATTTAGTCTACTTTCTATGGTACGTCTAAATGAGGTGGACAAAACATTAATAACACCTCAGTAAAAACACCTCTCAGAGTAAGACTAAACAATCAGTGGCACCAGCAGCTGCAGCAAAATCATTTTGAGATAAACTCAAGATCAGTTTACTAATTTGTTCTAGTGCAGGGGCGCCAAAACTGAAACTCTATGATGGGCCACGGGCTGAATGCGAGCACCTATCGTGTTGTATTGTTCAGTAATAAAACACACAAAGTGTCACTCTGCCAGCCGAGCTCAGATTATGAAAAATGATCAATAATAAAAGGTCCCTAAATAACTAAAGAGCCCTTTTATCACACAAAAGTAAAACAGCATAAATTATTATACACTGTAAATTAATCTTTCACTATTTTACATCTGGCAGGCCAAACTGAGCCTCGTGGGGCCCTCACCTTTGGCATGACTGTTCTAGAGCCTTTGAGCACATCACACGCTCCTCATCAGGAGGACCAAACCCAGTTCCGCTAGAACTGCAGACGTTCAAACTGTCCATGATTCTCAGGTTCAGTATCTCGCCCAAGGACACTTAGATACGTAGATCGCAGGGGGCTGGGCATCGAACCACCGATCCTCCAATTGGTGGACGAGGCTGCAGTCTTACAATGCCATGTATGGCTTGTTATAAATGCAGTGAAATACAGTTATGTAAGAATACATCTGTCAGTGATGAGGCAAAATGACTTCTTCCTTTCTTAGTTTCTACAGTCTCAATATATTAATCACTAGAGAGTGTCTAGAGGTGAATGAGAGAGTGATTTCGGACACAGCGCTAGAGTCGTTCAGAATCATGGACAGTTTGATTGACTGCAGTTAAAAAAGTCAAACTCAATATCTTGATAATGATCGTGTGATACAGTTGAAAGCTCCGGGGCAATACCAGTGAGTGGACATGAGTTGAGATAGTTGGGTCTCCTGAGGTTTCCAAGGTCAAGAATAAACTGATACAGCTTCAGCAAAAACTGACCATTACAACTTTCGTGAAGGTAGGTTTAATGCCGGATTGTTATATTCACTACAGTATACTAGTTTAGCTCGTGAGCTGGGGTGTATAAAGGTATACAAAAACTCCATATTGACAGCATGTTCACACGCACAGAAATCTTGGGCTCCAGTCCACAGGGGGCGCTAATTCTGCAAACCCATGCTCCTAACTGGCAAGCTAGCATAATGTTATGTCACATGGCCGCTGTCTGTTGCAAGATAGAGGCAGAAGGTGTCCATGGCCGTGTGCAGATGAGAGTCAGATAATCTGCTGGTAGACAGATCCTCTGACTGATGGTGACGTGGCCCAGAGGGAGGGAGAGAAATCCAGTTTAAAAGGTGCTATCTGATGGTGCAGGAGCCAGAGGCATAACTCAAGGAGCAGTTCCAGAAATTTAATATCCAATTCTATATTCCCTCACATATTTCTGAAGGTGCTGCTCAGCCTCATTCTCCATGCTGAATATGATCACTTTTCATTATTGCCGTCCTCCAACCAACAACTGGCCTAAATTGCTTTTCCCTATTTTTCTGCATTGGCCGCTTTCTCTTTATTTCCCACCAAGAGTTCTCCGCTCTCATTCGTTTCTTAAATTCTGCCGACTAATTTCTTTTTCTGAAACCAAAACGTCTCACGTGCACTAGATGCAAATTCTCTGGGAGCACAAACGACTGGCAGAGTACATCTGATGAATCAACTGAATCAACAAAAATGTAAAGTCAGACGTGTCCTCTCCCTTTGTGCTATTAAAATACATTTTTGTCCAGAAAATGCAAGAATTGGCCACATTGCTGACATATTATTTCATTACAATAAAGTATGAGCACTTTGAGTCAATCCCACATACACCATCCTGCTGCTGTAAAGATGCAATAATCCACAAAACGTGTATCCAGCTGAAAGTAGTCCGCCACAAGTTCACCACTTGTCGTTTGAACAATGTTTGCTGAAGGCTACAATGTCCGGCTGTTCAAGGGAGGTATTTAGCCTTTTTTTGAAAAATGAAAATATATTTCACAACTATTTTTTCAAAGATTTAGAGATGGGAACAAAAAGCCTTGGCTGGTTGGCTGATTTAGTTTTTTTCATGGGATTCGGTGATAGTGACAAAAAACAGAATACCTTCCACCTTATCAAACAAAGAAAGCACACATAAGCTCTGCAAAGGTGTGGATGTGTGTGGCAAAGATGCACTCACACCACACTATTCATGGCCTCACAAAAAAATAAATAAAAATGAGAGCGGTGTCAGAGTACACCCTGATAAGAACCACGTGATGCTGACAAGACCCCCTCCTCCCACAGTCGCTATCACCTGAGACGCTTCAGAGGGTTGGATGTATATATACTCTGATCCTCAGCATCCTTTCTTCTCATTATCGCGCGTGTGAAATGAAGTCTGCCATTGCTTTTTACAGCAGCACGAGTGGCACAAAAGTACTGGATGGGTATTTTCAGCATGAAAGGAGGGTTGTGTAATATATAGACGCCTTTGGCAAAACTGTCCAGAATGAGTATTATCATTAGGCACCACCACTGTGAATTCCACAGACGCACCACGAGACCCACATAATTACACACTGCTCATACCCATCGCTGCTATATTCTCGCACAGCACCCACAGCACTGCTTGTTCCCTCACAGCTAATTACAGAACCTCGCCAAAATAAAGGCGCACGGCCCCTCCCATCCCAGTGTCTCACTTCAGGGTGATGATTACTGTATGTTTCAGATACTGTATGGCAATAACTAGCTGCGATCCTCCACAGGTGGGTGAGCTGAGCTGAGTGGGATGAAGACAGGACTTTGTGAGGAGGAAACACTTCTCCTCGGACTTCGGCTCAATTGAACTGATGTGTGTAGGCTTTCTTTTCTCACTGTCTTCTACAGAACCAACACAACAGTGTATAATTAACAGTAGGTGGTAGACATATAGATTTAGATGCAAAGGACAAGCCTGGTTATCACAAGTTTGATCTTATTTTTGTAGCCGGTGAATGCAGTTTCAACATTTGTTGGTGTGACACCACTGGATTGTTTTGAGGAGACCTCTGGACACCCATGTTTGTGGTGATGAAAACAGGTAATTTAAGCCAAAACATGATTTTTCTTTGCTAAGTATCCGTGGATTGCAAAAAATGTACACTGCACGCTACACTAACTCTGGCGATTGGGTTGCAGGCTCATTTGGGAAAATCTACAGTTCAGACTTGACAAGTAACCGACCATTAAAAAATGGTAAAAGAGATCTGGCTGAAAAGTCTCTGCTCTTTGAACGGGCTCTTAAAGAATATGATCATAAATCACCATTAGCAAAATGAACGACCCTGGTTGGAGGAGAGAGCTGCGGCAAACAATGTTGGCACGAGTGTCTCAGCGGTGTAGCGATGATAAGTGTAAGGTCATAATGGCTGCACCTGCACGAACACGGCTGGATGTTACTTGCCACAGAGCTGTGAATGAGACAGCCATTGTGAGGCATGTATGAAACTGATTTCCCAATATAGTACTGTGACTTTGGTGCTTGGCCTGAGCTGAAGCTTCATTTCCATGAATATTTTGCAAACCCCATCTGCTGAAACACTTTGGACTTTGAGAGGAGCTTGTTTGGTCAACTGCTGTTTCCAAGGTCAAGAGTCAGCTGTCAAACTGCATCACACAGGATGATTAGTTGCTGTGAAACAAATACATGAAGCACATAAGCAGCAATATGTACTGCTAAATTCTATTGAGGCTAATACAATCTGCTTTTATACCAGTGTTTATGATGGTGATTAACTGAAATAACGTAAGGTCCTATTTTTTGAGGGTTTTTTTTAGATTATTTCAACCATCCGTTTGACTCTTCGACATCTTCGCATCAGGGCCTGCATGCAACTTTCATCTTAGATTAGAAAAGATGAACTGGAAGCACCATTCAACTCTTTCAGCCATCTCATTTATTATGATTTAAAAGGCTTCGCTGACAGCACTGCTCCTGCTCTTAATATAGATGAGTTCAGCAATGCGGGAAAGAGACAGAGCACGGATGAGTTAGTGGTGTGTCAATAAAACACGTCTCACGGAGCTGCAGCTACACTCTGTTGGTAGTGTGTGTTACCATGAGCATGTCACTGGTGACCGAGTTGGCCAAGTCAGAAACAGAGGAGTTGGCATCGTGGCGGCGACCGGTCTCGTCTGGGGTTTGACCTCTGGGGCTGCTGCCTGGTTTGTTACCTGGAGTCCTGTTAAAACACACACACAAACACACACACGCATTCACATAAACACGACGATCTATATTGAAAATGACCTTTTGGTCTATAAAGAAATGTTTCCCCCCCCCCCCCAAGTTTGGTGTGGAAGAATTCAACAACACATATTGGATGAACTGGAACACCGATTATGATCACAAGCCTCCGACATCAGTACCTGACATCTCTGGTAGTCTCGTGGCTGAATGGGAGCAAAATGTTCCAAAACGTTGGGGAAGAGTTTATTTTACAAATCGTGGCGGTCTTGATGGATTGCTGCAGCCTGCATGGCGAGGACTGTCTGACAGAAGGAGGCGTACAAGTCGCCTACTTTTCAGTAACCAGTCCTAGCCAGCCTGTTTGTTCTCTAACAATGTAGAAACAGGGTCAAACTTTTTACAAGGTCAAACACAAAGAGAAAAAAGCTGGTTCTGCTCTTTAAGCTCTGCAGTATTAGTTTTAATAAAGCAGTATCTTATTGATGTGAGTCACTGTAGACATAATCATTCCTGTAATGTTTGGGAATTACACTTATTTATTACCAAGAGTTGAATGATACGATGGTTACCACTTTCATGCCTGTAGGCTAAATATGTCGCTGTAGCCAGCAGCCTGTTAGCTTAGCTTAGCTTAGCATTAGGGCTGGAAACAGAGGAAAATGAAGTCCCCATGAACAGTGATGATCAATTTGACATAGTGGCCAAGCCGTGTTATAACAACATCACGTGACACACACCAGCTCGAATAAGTTACCAAAACTGCTAACTGCACAGCTAACTGAGCTATCTAGCTAACTGCAGTTAGCAGTAACTCTGGCGACATGCTGCCCCCTATTTCTCCGGACTATGCGCTTGACGGGAGGCAATATCTTACATATTGCACCTTTAATAATACATTTCCCAAAATGGTGAAATGTCACTTTAATGTCCACGTTTTGGGATCCAGTTCAAATGTCCACATACTTCTGGCAGCGTCTGCAAAGCCACAATAAACCCTGCTGCTGGACTGCAGCACTAATAAACATGCAAACCATCATCTGGAAACAATTTATTATAATTTAAACTGTCAGCTAAAAAACGAATTTACACCATGAGGCCTCTGGAAAGAAACAATAATACTTTCGACTGATGAGCCATGAAACAAAAACATTAAAAAAGGAAAATACAAAATTTAGTAAAGGGTAGAAATTGCTCATGGTTCATATTATGTAACAATTTGGTGAACAGGGAAAATACAAAGATCTGATACCGGTCTAGGCGTATTGACAAATAAGGCTAATGAGCACTTATCGCTGTGAGAGAGACAGGACCAGGAGAAAAAACAGAGGGAGTCAGAGAGACGGAAACAGTGAGCGAGGGAGCAGGTGAGCTGTAAAACACAAAGGTAAAAGCAGAGGTGAGATTAGATGACGGTACTGTGGGAAATTTGATCCGAGAAGCAAAGATAAATTTGAAGACTTATCGGTGCACGGGGGTTGAGGAAAAGTGAAGGAGAGGATTTGTCTTTGTTAAGACTCGGAGGATTAAAAGAATGAACAAAGTGAGGTTACTGACTCAAATTAATGTGAGACTGAGACATCGGCAGACACACAAAATAACACACACAAGCGTTATCTGAAAGGGAACTGAGCAGAGTGGGGAGATAAAAGCCTGGAAACGAAACAGAGCAGATTTGGTTCTGGGGTAAAGAGTCAGATGCTTTAAAGCAGAGAGGAGAGGAAGCGAACTGACACATTGCATGAGCAAACTAAATAGAAGGAGGCTGGAGAAGGAGGGAAGAGAGATGGACAGGGTTCGTACAGCAAAGAGACAAGCGAGAGTGAGCAGAGAAACAGAGAGGAGGAGAAAAGGATATGGTGTGGAAGAGAAAAGAATTGATTCGTCACTCTGCGTTTATTTCCTGTGATCTGCAGGTCGGAGCAGCAACAATGCAGCGCGGGCTTAATTTTCAAATGTAATGGTTTCTGTTTCAGAGGTCTGACGAATGCGGCTCGCTGTTTTATGTATCTGCTGATAGTGACATCTGAAACATTATTTCTCTGACCGGTCAAAGTGACGTGTGGAGAGGACGCTAAAAATGTCCAGCTTCTAATATCAACTGCTAACAAAGCAGGGAACGACGTGTTGTACTTGAAAATAATTACATAACACATGGCAGTCACGCACATAACACCTGGCGGTCTCGCTGTGACTTGACTCCCACCTGAACTGTTGTGTTCTGTGTTTGAGGACCTACTGTTTTTTACCTATTTTAGCTCTTTTGCTAAAAATTACCTAAACTCTGTATTATAGCGGATCATTTAACCAAGCATACAAGGCAGGTTAGATGTGTCTTTCTTTCAGGCAGCCTTCAAGAACCAAAATTATTATACATAATAATAATAATAATAATAATAATAATAATAATAATAATAATAATAATAATAATATTGTTGTCTCCTTGTTAGCCCTGTATGTGTTTCATCACAGCAAAGCGTGGTCCTGGAGACAGGTACGCAGGAATCGAATGTTGGGGGTGCTGAGCAGCCATGTAGATAATGACGTTACTGTGAATGATGTGTGGCATGATTTGCAACAATTTGAAAAGGTTTTGTGCTGCAGCAGACGGCAAACTAGAACAGCAACACATTATAGGTCAAAGCAGCCAAATCAACTACAGTCATCGACAACAAAAAAAAGGAGGTGAAGTGGGAGATAAATTCCCCAGTTCCAGTTTTGATCAACTTTGTATAACATTCACATGTGAAAAGTCCTTTATTATTTGGACCTTATTCTAAGTTCGGCACGTTATGCAATAAATATACTTTTATGTCATAGCCCCACTGAACTACTTGAAACACATTTTTTTTAATATAATTATTTTGTTTTTGGCCTTTTTTCATGACTTTATTTTGATAGTTAAACAGAGAGAGGGGGGGTGACATGCAGCAAACTCTAGTTTAGTATCATAATCACCTTTCATTAATTACGGTATGCTATCCCTGTTTTTATATTCATTTTATTTCTTTTTTTATGTAAGGCATTTATTATCATTTGTTGCTGCTGTTGCTGTTAGGTATGTCTGTAATTTATTCTGTTTTTGCAGGGATTCTTACTGGAGGCTTACTGAATCACTAATTCTCAAGGTCAAAGCGTTCAACCTTACTGGCGTCCTCAAGGATGAGATTTTGCCCCAGCGCAGCTCTGTGTTATCCATTTATTTTCTCCGAAATGAAAGTCAGTATGCGAACACTTAAAACATGCTCGTAATCCAACAGTCATTTGGCGACTTTATGACTCTTTTCACCACGATTATGCGCGGTTGGTTGTTTATCCTCCAGGTAGAATTCACGGTACAGCAGCCGACACCTGAAGTTACAAACTTTACTTTGACAAGATGAGAACAAATGTGTTTCCAGCCCCTCCAAACAGCAGCTCAGCTACATGTAGGACTCTTTAGAGGCATTCCCCACTTTGACTTTAGAGAACATAATATATGCCTGTCAGCTGGGTCTCTATCCAAAGAGTCTATAAACACTTACTTGTAGGAGGTGTTGGCTCAGTGACAGCCCATTGAACCCTAGTAAATCAACAGCCAACACACAAGGCGGAGACCACATGAATCTTGAAAAATCAACCTTAAACAGACACAGCCGGGAATTCTCTCCATTATTTACAATGGCGATCCGCATTTCATTCTACTGAGCTACTGTGAATATTTCACCACAAGTCATCAATTCAAAACAATTCCTTCACACGTTGCATATGAAAACTCTTCTAATTAATGCCGCCCTGCGTGTAACGGTGTTATGCATCTTTTCTTCTCACCTGTAAACATATTCAAGCCTCCTTTTGTCTTGTTAAATACTTGCTTAAAATTGTGAAGACTGTCAGTAAAAGTAGCCAATTAAAAGCGAGAGAGATTGTTTGAGTCCAGGAATATAAATCAGCTTAATAAAACACATATTTCAACACCCTCCATTCCTAAATGTTACGTTTGTCACAGTCACCACAAATTCATGCTGCGTCACAAAGCATCCTCCAGCCACAGCCTGGGGGTTATGAGACCACCCAAGTGGGGTGTGCATGCATGCAAATATGCATATTTATACACCAATGTGGCAATTGAGAAAAGAAAATACATATAAAGGCCACGTTATGCAATACTGATTCCCATGTTTTGGTTAATTCCGCGTCTTTCTAGTTTATGGCAGCAATGGAAGAAAAAAAATAAAAAACTTGAAATATCATATAAACAGTAACTGTTAGGGAGACGAGCTTCATGCAGAAAGGGAGAAAGAGCCTTTAGTAAATACAAAATGTCTGGAGTGTGTCTCTAAATTATTCAGTGTGGGAAAATAGCAGAGACATCTTAATTCTGAAACTTTTTCAATGGAGTTTGGTACGTTTCCCTTCAGGGTGCTATTGAACCAAGTTGTCTTTTACATTTGTGGTGAAAGCCAGTGATGCAGTCTGTGAGTGTTAGTGTCCACCTGCTCACATGCACAACTGACACGTAGGAGCTGTGGTTGCACATCTACCTCTAAAGCTCTGTCACTGTGCACTTCATGCTTTGGGGAAAAAAATGCAGGTCTTATTGAAAATGTGGGAACGACTTGTATCTTGTACGCATGCAATAGCTTCTCGATTGCACAATATGGTAAAACGTGGCCTTGATATATTGTTTGTTTCTCTCTATGGCCACTCCAGGCCTCCATACATATTTACTCACTGCACACACACACACACACACACAAACACATACTAGGGATGCAGCAGGGCGCTGGTGCTGCGTAGTATCTCAACCAGACACGATAACGTCCTCAAATTAGCCTTTTGTTCAGAGATAAAGACAGCGTGCTGCAGGAAACATTCCTGTGAGGAATTATTCTCTTTCCACTCGATAAATTCTCACCGAATTATTCTCACTGCATCGATTCAATGACGACATAGGACATAAACGAAACATTTAAGCCACAATCAGAAAGTATAAACTAGTGCACATGTGTCATGGTGCATTGATAAACTTTGGGATACGCCCGAACAGAAGGAGAAAAACATCTGCAGCTGTGAGTTGCCCCTTTTCTGCCTGCTTGTGACTATCTCGTCTAAAACACAACACCAGTTACATAATTCATTCTTTAGAGGTTGTTGTAACCATGACTACTGAAATGTGTGCTCCCACTTCAGGTTGTACTCACTACCATCATGCATTTTACTCGGGGGTTGCAGTAACCATGGTAACAGGAGCCTTCAAAAGAGGACAGTAAAAATCCAAGGAAGTTCCACAGAGAGGGGCATATATTGAAAATAGCAAAAAGCCCACAGGGTGAAGGGACCAAACATTGAGAAAGGCCTTTGAAAACGCACTTTTTAAAAAAAATTATTTGTTACTTTTCTCATATACCTACACTTCTCGAACCTCAGGTGACCTTGCAAACACACCACAGCACATACCACTGGGTACGTGTGAGCTCGGGCAGAAAATGGCTGATTCATAAATGCCAAAA
>CAEMYA010000013.1:1629880-1659711 GCA_903131615.1 Diplodus sargus
AAAAAAAAAAGGTGCAGAAAGACCTCCAGCCACGATACTCACAGCGAGCAGCAGCAGAAAATAAGCAAGTATGGAGTTCACATACTTTCCTCTGTGAATCTGGTTTATCAGATTGACAAAAGAGGTCGATGGTGAAGGGAAAATGCCAATGACAAATCTGTAAAGGAAGACAAATGATCACACACACACACGTGCAATCCTCCTCGAGGTCGAGGGCAACGTCCCTTAGAGAATAAACACTTCGATCTGATGTGTAGAAACTCAAACCCCCGAATTTTGACCTCGTGGCCTCAATCTGGGGAAAAGCAGTCGTTGCATCCCAGGGGAAAACTCTGAAAAATCTTATCTCCTCCTATGTCATGTGCGAGATGTCTTTTGGATCCATTTGATATCATGTAAGTAATTACAGGAGAAGAGATTAGTGTCAAAAAACAAATCTTTACTCTCTGGACCATATTGCCCCCCCCGTGTGCCTCTGCATTGCTCCGACACTTGCAACTATGGGATGCCTGTTGTGCACCCACATCTAACTGCCATCTGTTTGCTTAGAGAAAGTATCTGGATGCAAACTTTGGGAAGCAGACGTGGAGTTCAAAGTTCAACTTTCAAACCGATCTGAAGTGTAAGAAATACCGAACGCTTAGAAATAGAAAATTCATCAGAATAATCATCCGTCTTTAATTATCATTCATATATTCATCATCAGTTATTTGATGTTTGCACCGTGCAATGAGACCCTGTCTCCTATGACTTCTGTTTATATACATTCATTTACAACAATGACTATGTTTTGGCTTCTTTGCATAGTGGAACTGGTCTCAATCCAAAAATGTAAAATGCAAGTCTCCTTCAAAATTGTTCCAACAAACTCTGTAGGACTTGTTGCCAAATTGAAATGTATCTAAATGTGTCTATTATGCAGTATATGGCTCCCTGTGTTATGGTTTGGGTTTGTGGTGTAATCATTACCTGTTTTATTTTGTAGTTCTGTACTTATGTGTCATGTTTTGCTTTTCATTTCCTCCCTTTGTCCTCTTCCAGTCTTTCCTCACATTCACCTGTTTTGCTCATTAGTCGATTGAAACCCTGTGTCTCCTGTTCCTGTTCTGTGTCCCTGCGTCAGTCCTGTTCCTCGTATTTACTTTGATTTTGGACTATTCGCTTATAACTGAAGCTTTCTTTATGTTTCAACATGCCCGCCTTTTTGTGTCTTGTGTTTGTTTGCCTTTTGATCAACCATGACACCCTGTTTGTTTCAGAACTGATTTTAAGATCTTATTGGTTGGCTGGCCTGGTTTCAGATTGTATTTCAGACCTTAAAATTTTGTTATGAACCTGTGCCCACTTTGAGATCATCGTTCAGTTAACTTCTCTCCTCCATTGTCCTTGAAAACTACAAGGGATAGAGTTTTAACTATTAGGGCCCCAGGGCTCCGGACTGACCTGTTGAGGAAATAAGGACAGAATCAGTAGCCGTTTTTAGACAGGGCAGCAAGCCGCCAATTTGCGCGTCCCTTTGGCGGCTAGGTCCACTGTTGTAGACAGAGGCCGGCAAATTGGGGGTCTGTTTTGGTCCGTTGATTTGCCGCCTCGGAGGGTACACTTATTTCTGCCTCGCCTGCTATCTAAATCCGAGGCGTCAATGTGCCGGCCCCTGCATGAGATGGGCGGAGGTGTCGATGACCTGCACTGTTGTGCGACCCACAGCCGGGGAGTTTTAAAACCAAGATCAGCTGATCACAGCAGTCAGTCCATCACTTCATCCGCGGACATTAAGATGAGCAACTGGACAGCTGCTGAGATCCAGGAGATGCAGCGTCTCCTCGGTCTCTGTAGCTGTTTGGTTGTGTTAGCTTGTTGTTGTAGCGGCAAGCTAGGAACTGTCGCTACTTTCAAATTAAAAGCCCCCCGCGAAGAACCCAGTTCTAAACTCCAATGGGGTGCAACTTGAAGCTCTTATTTTGAAGACAAATTGTTGTCACTGTTCACTGCCCAACTTCGAGTTTCATGTCACGTTACATGTTTACACCTACCTCAGTGGCGGCTTTTGGAAAAGAAGGAATATTACGCCTCCATTTTAGAAAGACAGGGCGGCACATTGCCGCTCTTACCTTGGAGCAAATGTGCCGCCTTTTCTATCTAAAAAGGGCTGGTGTTGTCTTTTAAGTCTCTTCTAAAATCTTAGTTTATTGAAAAGCATATCTTGATTTGATCTTATTTGCCTGCACATTTAATGGGTTTGTTTATTGCTTTTTATTTTAGATTTTAGATTATTCTATATTTCATTAATTTACTTTATTTCCTCTATGTAAAGCCCTTTATAATTTGGTTTGATAAATGCTCTACAAGTAATGTTTACTATCATATTATTAATTACATCGCAATTTGCATTTAAAATAGCCAACGTGTTGCGACTGACTTGTTGGTCACAACCTTTTTAACTCATTTTTGACCTGTGCAATGAACCCTTCACAAGCTTGAGTAAGCAGTGCCACCCGGGTTACATTACCTACACACAGTACTAACTATCAACATGAGGGAGAAATATTAACAAACAGGATTCCTACAACTCATTTCATGGCTTTGTCAAGGGAAGTGAGCACAAGATCATGGTTTTGGTTCAATACAAAACATCAACAGTCACTTGAAGTATGAGACACAACGTGATATCATTAACTTTGAACTGAGACTCTACACACCGCACTGTGGTTTTATGACAATACCATTTTGTGTTGTAACACTCGTCCCTGAATTGTCATGGGGAAAATTTCCTTGTAACTGTTGAATTCTTCCAGGAGACAAACATTGTCTCCCTGAGTGAACAGAGCTAAGTGCTTTGACTTGGTGCTCTTTCAGAAAGAATCTATGTTTACCCCGAATTCACAGAAACTTTTTCCTACTTTAGAATGTCAAGAACTAATCTATCGAAAATCAATGTGTTTCATCTAAGCTGTAAAAAGTCTGTCTTTGTGAAGCCGACCTCAGTTCTCCAGAATCAAAGCCCTGTGTTTTCAACAACCATCATCCAGCCCGACTACCTCCTTACGACTTACTTTCGGTATAAACACAAAAACGTTGCCAGCGAACACAAACCGAGCAGCAATAACATTTCTTGTCAAACCAAATAAGTGGCATAAAAAAAATGTACAGAGACAGGGGGAAGAGTTTCACTTCTTTTACCTCTGTGTGTATGAATTTAATAAAAACAGACAAACAAAAAACTATTACACATGCTTTCAGTTCCGCTGTCCACTGTGTATGAGCTGACAAATACTGATCACTCAGAGAAAACTCAGTTTGCAATAGAAGTGTATCAGCGTGCGGGAGCTATTATTGTTGGTATATTACCCTCTTTCAGTTTCAGTTATCATTCTCTAAAGTCATGCCAAAATAATAAAGTTAACCTGCCTTAGGATATGAGATAAGTTTTAAAGTGACAAAGATTTATTCCATGTATTTTCATAACCAGCTTTATGTGACGAGAACAATATGAAAAAACATTGACTCCTTTTCGGTGAATTAAACAATCAAGAAACAGTTTTGTGCTAAAAACTTGATGCTCGCAGGTAGTACAGACTTCTACACTTAAACCTACTGACTGTGGAACCTTTGTTTTATCTGTTTAATTTTTCATGATTGTCAGTCAGTTTGTTCCTGGTGACTTCATTTTATTGGTTTAGGTTTCTGTTTTAATTTTTTTTTTTTTTTTTTATATACCAATGTATCAGGGTCCTGGGGGACGGCAGTCAAAAGCACCACCTATGCTGTTTAAACAGATGGAGCCAATTTAAATAACACGCAAAAATGTCAAAATGACCCTGGTTGGTTTTACATGACATTAACACGAATAACACTTACTTAAAGTTACTGAAAACTAAATCATACCAGATTGGGGATGGTATGTAAAATAAGCTTTAAAATGCATGTGTAACTTCTGCTGCCAGCGGGCACTCTATCTGTTTGTTGTGTCTGTGGAGGGCGCCGGTGGAGTGGGAGGCATAGCTGCAGAGAGTCTGGTGCAGAGCCAGAGCTTCTGGAGGAATAAACACGGACGTCAAATCAGATTCTACTCTGAAATGGCTCTTTCAGGGACAATACTGACAGGATACTTAGAAATCAAGTAGACTGAAAACCCCTGGTGTTTATAGGCTATTAATCAATTAGTGTTGCACATCAGATATTGTTGTGGGCGGGACATTGTTTAAGAACGTAGTGCACTGACGCTAAAGTAGCAAGTTTTTTTTAAATTACTTTATTTCATCTGCATTCTGACAGAAAAATCACCCATAAAAAGAAAATGCTGAATAATGACCACAACAATCGCTCTACCCCTTGCGATCACATTTTTAATTTTTGGATTTAAAAAGTAGATTTATCTTCCCTCTTGTTTATCAACCTGACTGAAGCAGCAATCCGCGGAGGTGACCTACATCATTGGATGTGTTTTGCACTGTTATTTTGACCGCTGACTGGAGCTGGTGGGAAAATGTCCTTTGCTCATGAGTGTAACGTTACAGAGACGAACGTGGAGAAGAGAGAGAACCAGAGTCTCTGGTGAGTGCTGAGATCAGTGAGAGTTGATCTGAGTTCAAACACACGGACACACATACACCCTCAATGTGTGCGGTCGCTCTCCAACGTGAGCTTACAGCTAATACACAACTTTGTAATCTGGCTAATTGTATCAGATACGTCTGTGTGAGTAATGTGACAAAACACAAATGATCCCATGGAAAAATCAACAGTTTGATCCCCTACTGTCTCAGGTGCAAATGCTCATGAACATGAAGACATGTTGCATTCAGCCTTGTTGTTGACTTTGAAATGAGACACACCACAAACTTTTTAAATGTACATTGTCCTTTGGAACAAAGGTCATAGTCATTTTAACATTGCAATGCATCATTTCCACATATTATATATTTCAGTAATCATGTTGATTTTGAATGTATATATTATATAATAATAATAATATAATGGTTATTCTTTTTCGGATTACACTATCATATAACAAATAGTGTTTTGAGAGATAATTAGTTAACATTTTGCTGCGATTGTTGTTTCTTACAGCAGTCCTCGGGCCCCTAGTTGTCTTTCTACATAATGCGTTGGTAGTGTGAAGGGTTAAAGCTCATATAGGGATGTCATAGAAAGCTCACTGGCGTGTGAGCAAATGAATATACCAATGCATGAAAACTGTCCGCATCTTGGCCGAGCTGACAGTCATCTGCGCTGACAGAGGAGTGCTGACATCATCCCATCACTGCGCCAGTCAACAACCTCAGGGAACGGTGCATTAGGTGAATATGTAAATCACTGAATGGAAAGAAGAAAGAAGAGGAAACAAACTGGCATAGAAAAGATCAAAATGAGTAAAACGAAAAAAAAAGGTTTAACAGACGCAATTAAGTAAAGCGTTGGAGGAGCCGAGAGAGGTGGAGGGGGAATGAAGCAGCGATGGGGAGGCAAACATCTTATTGCGAAACAAAATGAGGGCTCCAGAGGGTAGAGGGGAAATTGATGAGAGGATGCGGAGAGGAATGGGAAGCGGCGGGCGAGGGAGGGGAAAGTGGATGGACGGATGAGAACATGAGGGATGAGGGTTAGCAGCAGGGTCTGGATAGGAAGTGTGTCTCCATAAACATACTGTATCTAGGTCTTGCTGATCATACAATAGCCTGAGGAGACGGCGAAACACAATATAGGTCCCACGTCCTGTGATGGATGAGGGGCCAGGCTCCAGTGTCAGCCCACTCAGCGCTCCCCACCAACAGGGACAAATCACTGGGCCACCTCCCCCATCAACACGCTGGTTAATACAACTAATGGAGCCATCTACAGTGTTCGACTGGCTCCATGCTCTTTGAACAGACTTCTGCTTGTCCTGGAGATGTATCCACATGGGAGTTGGTGTTTTTGTAAATTACACTCCGTGTATAAATAACCTGTGGTGATGTCATATCCTTTGCAAAAATAGAGATAAAAGTCAATAGAATTTGTTAAATGATTTCGAGAAAAAAAACTTTTTTTTCTTTCTACCACCAATCACTGTCACCATTGCTGTGACGTCCTCCTTACTTTCCACTTTCCTTTCATGGGCTCTCTTAAATCAGCTCCCTGCTCGTGGCCACGAGCAGCAACCGGGGAAATGGTGAATGAGCTCCAGTCTTAGATCTGACAGGTTTTTTTTTTTTTAAAAAAGATGCCTCGTTTGTGCTGACCTACATTGGTTTTTCCTTCCAATCATCTTTCCCCCCGGGCCACTGCTGGCTCCAGGGGCTGCCATGGGGACCAGGGGCCGGCCTGGAGAGTCATTAAGAGGTTTGACTCACTGTGATTGCTGGCTCGGACACACAATCGAAAAAGTCAGATATGCCAGATGATGAAGGGTGGCAACAGCTTCCTGCTTGATTAATACTGTACAGTGTGGCGTTGTGCAACTCAGCGAGTGCAGTGTAAAGTTACCACTGCCAAGATTAGAGCTCTGACTCCCACCAAGGACACCAGCAATGTACATTTACACCGGTTACTATAACAGCAGCCATCAAATGATCAACATGCTGTTGATCTTTAAGAGTTCAATCTCATCCTCAAATTATCTACTCTTCTTCAGGCTCAACAACAAGAACAATATATCAAAAATAAGCTCCCAAACACTGTCAGTGCCATGGAGCAAACTTTCGACGCATAATTACCTGCATCATGCATCACTACATTCACCAGATAGTTGCTAATTTGGCGACTCGTTTTAGCTTATTATTATTCTAGTTTTTTAAATCCATCCAAGAAAATCCATCTGTGATTGATTAACAAGTGGGCACACTGCAGACCTAGCTGGCTTTGCTGCTCCTGGAGAAGCAGCACCAATGCTCATTCTGGTAACGGTGGGAAAAACATCTTTAAACCGATCGCAATCTTCTTGGGCAGTGTTTTACCCAGAATGCAGCGATGGTGCCGCTGCCAAATTGCATCAGGGGAATCTTGGTTTGCACACGGGGAGAGGAGTCCTGGTAGGCTAAAAGGCTAAATGCCACGCCAAACAGCTGCTAGCTTGTTCAAGTTTGTGCTGTTAGCAACCAGGTTAGTGTTTTTCCATTTCCAACCTGTTACTTCCAGGTTATAGGTGGTTGTTTCACCTAGCAATGGACATTTTTGAAAACGCTTCAGGCAGATAGTAGAAGGAAGATGGGAATTGGCACCCGATGATGGGTTTAGTGCCACAGTCTACATCCAGTCAATCACTAAACAACAAGCCTCCTCCCCACGCAGCTCACATGCTGTTAAGACAATGTAATTTGTGGGTGAAAAAAAAAATCCCAAACATGAGACTCACGTTGCTGGGAGAGAGAAAACAGAGAGGCGAGGCAAGCCCCAGTCTCATTAAGCCTCGTTTAGTCTCATTATCAGGCCGCAAAATACTGACGACTCGGGAGTGGCAGAGAAAAAGTCCCAACCAAAACAAATAATAAACAATGATCATTGCAATTACGACCCAGAAACAATAAGACAACACAGCAAAGGGGGTGACTTCTCAAAGAAAGACGACATACAGTAAACAGCATCATATGCAGTGATAATGCCTGACAGAAGCTGTTTTATTATAGTTTTAAAAACATTATGGTAATTTTTAACTGCTGACAGGACGTGGGTGCTTATTTTTGATATTTTCACTCACATATTCTCCGTGTGTGCATGCGTTTCTGCTGTGCAAAGCCCACTTTTCATTCGGGCTGTTCAGACCTCGGCAATTTACCCCTTATTCCTCGTGACATTTCTCGGAGATGATGTCGGTGAGGTTTGTCTCTCTCCTTCCCGCCGGAGCGTTCAGCTTCTCGAGCGTACATTTTTTTGCGGCAACATGTTTCTTATTTAAAGGTTACGAATGGTCAACCACACTGAAGAGCGAATGCACCACTCGGGCTTTATATTTACACTTTTCCCCAGTGTTGACAATATAATATATAAACCAATATACACAGTGTGGAAGACCTCAGTGTCTGTGAATTATCAACTGTGAAAGCAACGAAAAGAAATGTGACAGAGGATGACTTTCAAAGTGACCCGCAATCTGCTATTTGAACATCCCATTATTGACAGCCTGTGTGATTGGCTTGTATTGAATGGAGGCGGGCTTTGACATGCTCCGTTTCAGAAACCGCTGCACGTTTTTGCAGCTTTTTACAAACTCCTGTGCCGAGCCGAGGTTGTCCGTGTCCAGTAAGCTCTTTTGGGTTTATTCATATTTATTTCCCTGTTGCGTCTCGGTGTGTGGCGAATCTCTGAGCTCATTAAGATGCAGCCCCTCCATGCGACGGCAGCTTTCGGAGATGATAATAACACAAACAGCTTCAGCGCTTCCATCACAGTTATCTGCAGGTGGGTGATTACGTCCGGCCCACCGCGGGGCTTTGGCCGGACTGCCACAGTGACCCAAACCGACTTACATAACAAGACGCTCCAAAGAAGAGATTAGAGGACCTTTGACTTACATCACAGAGTGAAAAAAAAAACACTGCCTTTGTCTGGAGATAACAGATCAGCAAGAAACAAAAATGTGTCCTCTGACAATAATATAATTAACTGTAATCACAGCTGCATTGCTGTCTTATGAGATTTTATCTCTAAGATGTAATTAGTACAAGACAGGTTTTATAAGCTCCAAATCACAGATTAACATTAAACTTCTCTCGCAACACACGGCTGATGATGAACCTAATATTGAATAGTACATTTGTTCAGGGGTGCTTTTTACTGTCACATCACCCTCTCAGATCATACACACATGTGCGTTCAGCTGTCATTGACTAAAACCAGCTCTTCTGCAAGCATTCAGTTCTTAGGCTTTAGATGAGTGACAGGCGGTAAAAATAGATCATATCTCGACGCTGCTTTGCAAGCTTTGATGAGCAGTTCTTAGCGTCTGAGTGCACACCACAACAGTATCTGCCTGTATATCACAGACCTGCAGTATGAACAGACAACTCAAACGTCTCTTCTCTTATTTAAGCAGATTCTCCTTTTAACAAGGGAAACAACGCCCCTGTTTTATGAGATAATGATGATTCAAGTGAAAGAATACATGTTCCCGAAACAGCTGTGATGTAGATTAGTGACAAATGATTTCATCCACGAGTGATGAACTGACAAAGAATCATCACCAGCTCTGCAGCTCCCCTCAGCTCTATGGAGCTCTCTGGCGTATCTCTAGCGGATATGTTGTGACAACACTGAGTTTATGATGTAGTTGGTTTTAGGCAGAAAAAAACAACAGTTTAATACCTGTTTTTGATGCCACGAACACGGCTGGAAATTGTCCCATGGGCTCCTTAAAAATATTTTTATCACATTAAAGCAGGGGAGGTGGACCAACGTGCACGAGATGGCAGGGAGTGCAATGGATTCAATTTTATTCATGGTCACAGCGACAGAAGGAACAAGGCGAACATGAAGACACGTCAGCAGACACAAGGCTGGACAGCAGGAACGGGAAACAGCAACAGCAGGATCATGGAAACTCAGCGGGATGACTTGACATGACTGAACAAAAGACCAGACTTAAATACAAACTAAATTGATGAAGGGATGAGGTGCAGGTGGAGGTGGAGGAAGGCGGACAAACACAGGTGAGGGTAATGAGAAAAAACAGTAGAAGCAGGAAACAGGCTGATATGCCGGCAAAAAACACTGCAAAGGGAAGGGCAAGTGAAAGATATGCAGATCAAGCAAGGCAGGAAGCCACACACCTGAACAGCACAGTGAATCTGGTCAATTTTCAAAATAAAACACCCTGTGCAGACTCGGGACCTGCCGCGCAATATAAACACTTAAAACCCACAAAAATAACAAAATGATTTGACTTTGCAGCTTGTAAAAACAAAAAGAGGACAGAAATCAAGGGAAAAAATAGTAAATGAACACAATCTGAGTAAGCTGACAGCACCAGGCTCTGCTTCTAAAACGCTTGCAGTGGGAGCCCTGCACATACAAGACTGTTGCTGGAGATATAGGTAGAGCATCCCAGTTTTAAAACTTGTTGCCACTGACCAAGTTGATGTGTTTGGTAAGTTGCGAGTGAGAACATGTTGGTGCCTTCTCAGCCAGTCAGGGACAAGCTGGTCAGCACTTAAAAATAGCTAAATATGGAATATCTGAGGGGTGGGTGCTGACATTTGTCAGGTGGTGTTCTGTGACAGATGGTTGCGAACATGTTCACCACAACAACGTTAATGTTTTGTTTACAGTTTGCTTCTGCAGCCCCGAGGTGGACAAAAACACTTATCAGCTTCAATTATAAATGTCTAAATATCTAAAAAGCTGTTGCATAAGGCCAACGTGCCGCTCGCTCTGCTTGTTTACTGCCCATATTTAGAAGGATTGGCTGAACAAATATAGATTTTGACCCAACACACAGCGCAGCACAGCTTTTGCTTTCATCCCATTATTTCTCTATTATCAGATTTTGGTGTTTGTAGATATTTGTGCTCCGAGCTGCATTTGATTTCATTAATAAACCAACAGATTCCCAAACCTCTACGGGCGTTATCTATTTTTATCTGGTAGCATATTTTCTCTAGAAAGCGGAGTGCAAAGGCTTCCCACTCTTTCTGTCTCCCTTTCACTGTCTTGACAGCGTCTTGTCTTGTCACATATATTCTTGGCCGGATCATCCTGTTCCATCGTTTTCAGTCCGCTGGGCTCCATGAAAACGGCCGGGAGCAGGCCAGCAGACGGGCCCAGGGAGCTTAGGGTGTAACCGCAGAGACAGAGAGATGAGAGAGACGGACAGAGATGATGATGGAGAGCTGTTATTAGTTGTGGAAGGACACTAGACAACTTGGCCCACGTGACCCCTCGGGGTAGAGGCTCACTGGCTGGCTGTGATTAGAGTTAGGTGCCTGACAGACCTCCAGACAGTGAGCGGGAGAGAGGATTATTGGGGGGGACAAGAGGTAAGCAGGTCCTCTCATCCCCTGGCTGACCCCTTAAATTCAATTCTAAAGGCATAAAAAAAGCTCATAATTGCTGCAATAAGATCAAAAACAAGACAAATGTGTCCCTCTAATGATATGTTCTTTTTCCTCCAAGACGTACTATTTTTCATCGACCGCAAATTTGCAGATGACCTAGTTAGAGCAGCACAGTTGAATGCACTGCAGAGAACTCCGTGCATTTCAAGAAATTTAAAGGGGTTTTCTGAAAAAAGGCGGAACACCTCGAAAGGAACAGCCCAGTGATCAGCCTACCAGTAATAAAACACAAGGTTAAGCACTCCCAGTCCCTCACGCACTGCGATGAGCGGGCAGCCACTTCAGTCCCTTTGTTCACCGACGGAGGGATCACGCTAGTCGCTGACAGCCGCTCTGAGATCACTGCCAGATGAGAGGTTAGCATATTTTTAGACGAGCGTTTCATGTGGGGAACCTTTTTCGTCTAAATAATGAGGGTGCCCTTCTCCTGCGCCTACGACTCCCTGATGAAACAGTGAAGAGCTGCGGACAAGTAGACTTACAAAGGGCTGGATTGGAGCACGCAGAGGACATGAAGAAAAGAAAGGGTCAAGAGGACCCAAAGCGTGAAGTTGGAAAACAGAAAATGCGGTGAAATGCAAAATAACAATTTGAGGAAACATCAAGCAAAACAAACAGAAGGAAAAGGACTGTGCAAGAGTTCTAGTTTGGTGCCGGGAGTCACTGAACAGCATAATGGTCAGGCTTGGAGAAAACCAGCTAATATAACATATAAAGCGGGGCTATAGCTGCCACAGAGAACGCCAAGGTCATGTTTTTTTGTATTGCTCACAGGAATCTGGAGGATTGAATTGAACTGCGGAGGAGTTCACATATAATTTTATCAACGGTACAGGACACGTGGTCGGTTTTCAAAGACTGAATGTGATTTCTTTTTTTTTTTTAAACTTAGTTTAGCGAATGGAAAAAAATCCTTCACCAGAATATAACCCTATTTAAAGTCCCCCTCCAGTCAAAAATGTGTTTTTCCTGCGGTTGAATGTTTCAGCTACACTGTGTATAGTGATGTACATGTGTACAGAGTTTGACACTACAATGGTGTTTTCACATCCGTCGATTAAAGTTGAAATTCTCTCGGAACTGAGGCCAGCCTGTCAGTATTAAGAGCAGAACAACTTGACGTATCAAGCCATGTTTATATTACAGTGCAGGAAATATTGGAGTATATTTTAACTTCTTTACTGATTATTTTCAAAAGTGACGACACAGGTAAACAGTATTTAACATTCATATGCTCATGTCTCTTTAAGGCCTCCTTCCCGAATACCCAGTCTGCCATGATTGGTCAGCTCACACGCGCCTGAGCCAGCACCGCTTAAATCAGCAGAACAGCTATGCTAAATAAGTTTTACTAAAACTAACTTTAATGAACTAGTCAGATGCATAAATCATGCCAATGTGTGTCTCTGTGACGTAGAGAGACTTCAAACAGTCACAGAATTAATGGCTACTGGGGGGCGATTCAGGAGCAGTGTTTTCTGTGGGAGAGAGGAGCTTCTGTTGGAGCAAACTTTGACCTTTTTAACTGTCAAGATCTTTTACATGCACAACCGCATACATAAAATACTGAGGGAAGGGGGAAAAAAACACAATAGTTCTTCTGATATACTGGCGTCTTTAAATCTGAAGTTGTTTGTGATTAAAAGTTCATTCAGTCAGGTAAATGGTCCTGCAACACCTCACGTCATTATCGACATCACCTTTCATCTCTCTCTCTCTCTCTCTCTCTCTCTCTCTCTCTCTCTCTCTTTACCTCTTTTCTGGAGTGGTGTCGTTCTCTTTGCTCGCCGGCGCTTCCTGTAGATCCGGAAGGTTTGCGAAGTCGTCCTGTTCAGCGAGCCCAATTGCTAGAGACAGAACAACCATCTTCCCCTCGCTGGACACACAGACAAACGAGAACATCACCAGAGCACACAGGTATGACGACAAACGCAGGACACACAGCAAAAGGCACACAGCACACATTCAGTTGGCGTACAAAGAGAGAGCGGGAGAGAGGTCTCAGTCAACACTTCACATTACAGCGCATCTTCACCTGTGTGCTACGGGGTGAGCTGAGAATACAATACAGACTTTATCAGTCTAACACTGTAGTTACACCTCACTGCAGGCATTTCTTTTCATTTTGAGTTTTACTATTTTAATTGTTCATGGGGAATTCCTGCATTTTTAAACACGGGTCCAACAATTTACATGTTTTGGTGCGTAACCGATTTCATACTTACCAAAAGTTTTGCAATCAGTCCAGTAAATTACCTCGGATGCTACTCAATCCTGCGGGGCAACTGTGACTGTCAAGTTATGTCAACTAAAACTGCTGTTTTTGCCAACGACAGGCTGAGGTTGTCTGACAATATTAGGGAAACAATTTCAACAGAGATAGACCTCCTTCTTAAATGATTAGACCTGGTTTGTCCCACTCGTGGAGAAGTGTCGCTCTGAAATCTTGCAGGTTGTTGCGAGAAGACGACAAAAAGTCGCAAGTCCCCAACTCTGACTCACAAAAAGTGAGTCAGAGTTGGAGAGAAGAGCGCTTGCTGTTGCCACTGACAGGCTGAGGTTGTTATTCTAACTGTCATCATTACGGAAAGGGTCGCTGTGGAAGCATACGACCCTATTTTTGTAACCAGGAACGCAAGTCTTGTCAAGGAGAGTCTCGCTCTGAAATCTCGCGAGGGGAACAGTTGCAGTTGTTGCCTCATCTACACTGTCAAAATCAGCCAGCCATGACTTTGGAAATACATTTTTGATGGCAGTTTCTGTGGGTAAACTCCGAAACTCTTCTCGCCAACTCTGACTCACATTTCCACGGTTGTCCTCGCGCAGCAGCTCGCGGTTTGCGAGATCTCAGAGCGAGATTTGTGTTTCTGGTTACGAAAAGGATCTTATTACGTAACAGGAAGGTCTCTCTCTGTGTGGGAATCATCTCCATGCTGTCAGACACTTAGAATAACAACCTCAGCCTGACAGCGGCAAACACAAGCACTTTTTAGTGGATGTTACTTTGACAGTCGCAGTTGTCCCACAGGATTGCATTGCAGCGGTGTTGCATCTGCCAGCCGAGGCGATCTACTGGACTGATTCCAAACCCTTTAACTGTGTAAATATGGGGTTCAGATTCAAAAATACCAGAATTCAACTTTAATATAATTGAACATTGTCACTATCAAAACATGTCAATCATTGGATTTTGTGCACAACAAAACCATGATACCAAACAACAACTTACAAAGGCAGCTTACAGAACATGGATTTGAATTTGACTTTACGACAGATGATTCTGCTTTATATGTACAGTATGTACACAATATGATAACCCATATTTTAACACCTACATTATGTAAATACACGAAATGCAACTGTTCATTTTATGGCTTGTAAAGTCATATTATGTCATTGCCATTGTCCTCAGCAGTGCACAAATAATCACTGCAGCACCCTCAGCTGTGTGCCTCATTCCTTGTAAAAGCAAAATACACTTCGTTAGAGGGCAGAAGAAAAATAGATCCGTTGTGGAGATCTGAAAGACAGTTTTTTTTCTTTCTTTACCTTTCTTGTTACAGACTGTGAGGTTCAGAGTGTGCTACTAAAACACGCCCAGCCCTTTGAATTACTACAAAGTCTAATTCTTACATTTTAGATAATGTGTTGTGCCTATGATTACTTAATGTACCGTAAGCTGTCAGATTAGCATGAGCAGTTTCTACCGGAGGAACGGATGATTTTGGTGCCAGTTTATGTCTCACACGCAGGGCTGATTCTTCTTTTAGATAGTTAAAGCTGGTGCTAAATGGATAATATTACAGTCACTTATAATATCAATTGTTTTATATGATAAAGGATCTAATTACAAACACATAATCATTGCCAACATAATCAAAACAGTTTTAAGTCATTGTTACAATATATGAGGTTATATAATGCATCAGGGAACAGTGTGTACCCCAGGCTCAGGGATGCATTCAATATCTTATGAGTGTTTTCTTTCATAATTCACCGTTAGTAGGCACAGAAATGTGTTTGACTGAAATTAGCATCATTAGCAGAGAGGCTGAGAACCACTGATGCCTCCGTGGCTCTATCGTTTCCTGTTATCTGCTTCCTAGAAGAAAAAAAAAATGAACATTTTAAAAATAGAAAAGCAAAAGCCTGACAGAAGAGCTTGGATTGTTTCCGAGAAGAGAAAATAGGAGCAATTGAAACGACATGCAGAAAAAATAAAAAACTTGCCAAAATAACAAAAATGAAAAACCAAAAGAAATCCATGAAAATCGAGGTGGCCGGAACAAAAACCTGCAACCAAGAAACATTTCACGACGATTTTCTGCTGTTATTCTCCCACTCAATGTGCCAGAAGTAATTTAAATAATGTCTCACTGCGGCAGCGTGAATTCAACAGGCCGTGCTAACGCTGACCTTAACTAATGAACATTTGCCCACATGACCTTCCAACTCACAGTCACAAATGACAGCCCACATGAAGGCACATATTGAACACTGCCCTGACTTCTCTGCCTCTACAGCGCTCTTTCACAGCCTCTAACCTAGTGGTGCTCCTTCAAGGACAACCCTCGTGTTTCCTTTTAATTCCTCAAGGCTATTCTGACGCTTTTTTTTTCTCTTTTCTTGCCTCCCGTCAAGGATGGCTTCACAGCAAAACAGAATTGCAGCATTCTCCGAAAGAAATAAAGTAGATTTGAGGGAGGGGACACAAGTAACAAGTTTGCCCTAATGCTCTTAGCGTGAGAAGCTACAGTAAGTAATTTGGCTTAAACTAGGGTGTAAATAACGTCTTTTCAAATCAATTAGGGATCCTGGGACTTAGTGACACTTGGATTATGCCAGAAAGCTTTATGGAGCCATTTAATTTTTTTTGTAGTCTCTGTCTACTTCAGTTGTTTAGGAGACTATTCCACACTGTTTTTCTGTGAAGCTCCAGAAATGTTTTGTCGACCCCTGACTTTCCATCCGCACAAGTGTGATGAGATGGTGATTTAATTTTATTTTTTGGGGGGATTTATCCTTTAATATTCCTTTTGTTAATTGTGTGGAAAAGTAGCTGTCCTGCTTTGGTTTGGATGTCGGCTTATGTCAGTGGTTTTAAATGCCCTGAGGCACACCAAATAGCCAGCCAAAATCTAAACAGAGAGAAATAAATGATTTTTATTTATTTTTTTAGGGTATGGAATTAGCCTCTGTGTTAGAATATGAATGTATACAAAGTGTGATATAATAAATTAAAAACTCATTTTTTACTTCTTGAAATAATAACCTGTGCTTGTGACAAAATGTCGCTGCACAGCTGGACTACTATCTAAAATGTCCGTATGTGAAATGGTGATCAAGACTTCTATTGAAGGACCTGAATTCTAGCGTGGAACTGTGCACACAGTCGAGTACAAACAACAATCAGCAGAATCAAAAGATTAAAAGAATGTTGTGTCATCCTTGTTTGCCTGCACGCTCTTTTTTGATTTTTTATCGCTTTCATCTGTTTCTCCTCAGTTTTCCTCCTCTCATCTCCCCATATCTTTATTTTACCGGCCTGCGACCGCTCCCAGCAGTGCATTCCCTCTCTAACAAGAGGCTGTTTGTTGAAGCAATATCGACAACAAGAGGGAACACATTAGCACTTGAGAGACAGCGGACCACTGGGGATGTGTAAACAGTAGCAACATGATGCTCATCGATAAGGTGGATGGATCTGTATGGATGACCAAAAAAAGACACGCGCACTCCAACAGGAGGGCCCTGTAATCATGACAACCTACGCTGGCTCTATTGATCTGAAATGTAAGCGGGGAGGCTCAGTTGCCTCGATGCGTGTGACAGCCGTGGAAGGTGAAACTGCTGCATTTGGTTGCTCACACCCCACTGATAACAAACAGATGATATTCCCACTCCCCACAGTGTGTTTCCTTGCCCCCTCGGGGCCAACAGCTGACGTATCTGGTTCCGCTGAGATTCATGAGGACAAGAGACGATGGCCGAGACCACCTCCGTATCTACTACGAGCCCGGGCCTTATTTGAATGATGATTCACATAGGCAGGGAGGTCACTGGCCTGGAGACGCTGTTAATGGGGGAGACACGCAAAATAGCACAGGAGTGTAGAGCTGCATGTGTGTGAATGTCTACAGAGAGGAGGGGTGGCGTTCACGTGAGGCTGCTTTGTGGAGCATATCATCTGTAATCTATCATTCAAGTCAAGCGGAGGAGGAGAGCTCTTCGTGCTCGGTATCTCAAACAATCGGTAGCCTTCGCACACCAGCAGCCGCACAACTGAGTAGCGAGCAAATTGAAAATCGTTGGCAAATTTTGAACTGTTAAGATCTTTGTAAACTATGACAGAATATTTTTTTTTGACCATGGTCAGTTTTGGGTTAAGGTTATTTCAATTAATGTTGCTGTTAATGGAGAGAGATTAAGTCTGTAGACTGTATTTAAAAAAAGCCTTTTTACTCAACAAACTAAATTTATTTTTAGGTAGTAGTATTCTAATAACTTTCCAATAAAGTGCAGCTATGTGATTTTGGAGAGAGATAGTCGAGTGTTGAGTCTCAGTCCCAGCTAGTCAAATACAGATGTCTTAAGAGATTTAAAGATTGATTGTTGTTCAGGTTAAACCACACTTAACCAAAAGAAATGTACACCAGATCTGTATTTGACGAGCTGGTTATGAGACTCAATGATCGAATATCTTTCTCCAGAATCATCTTTTGCACGTTGTAGATATTTTATACCTCTCCCATGGTGATAACAATAATAAATCACTGCTGTATGGATGTGCAGATATCTAGATGAAGATGCATGTGCTCAGTCTTCACGGAGGGTGAAAACGAGGGCAATTCAGTTGGTTACAACCTGCAACTACGCCTCTAGATGCCACTAAATGCTCTCACACTGAACGTTTAAACTAGGGACTATTTTCCTGCACAATGCTTTAATGCTTTCAGAGCTACGTTTACTGAAGTGAAGCATCTAAATACTCCTTCCAACACTGCCACAAACTACAGAGCAGCCTCCAAAATGGCAATAAGGTTCAATCACCCAGGATTTATTGCAGTACTGTTGCGGAATTAGACTGCAATACCTTTGAGTTTCTAATAAACTGGCAGGTGAGTTACGTTGAAATAAAGAAGAAAACGAGATCAGTTGTGTCGGATATATATAATCAGGGTGTCATGCATGCTGCGCCACTGATAAGAGAAACATTCATTCAACAGGTTTATATTCGACAGTCTGATGTAACAGAGTGGAAAACTTACAAGAATGACTTGACATCCAGCCCTCTGTGGCGGATCTGCTCCACCATGTGATCCCAGCTGCCAGGATTTGACCTTGATCGGCCTGCCCCTCCTCCTCTGTACCGGGAGGCTCCAGCCGGGCTCCCCCGGACCCCGCGTGGGCCCCCGCGATGGCCTCCGCCGCCTGGGCCCGTGTGCAGCTGGCCCAGGCTCTGTGATGTGACTGGGGGGTCGTTAGGACCCGGCGGGGGCTGGTGAGTGAGGGGCTGCTGGAGGCTCTGCTGCCGGACCAGGGGCCGGGGGCGCGCCACAGCCGAGGACGGGATGTGCTCCAGGGTGGACGCGGTCGAGAGGGAAGCATCCCCAAAACTGAGCAGACACATGGAAGCGTCGAGGGAAAGAGACGGATGAAACAAGGAAGACATCGGAGTTAGAGGTGACACGAGGGACACAGGAGAGGACAGGGCAGGTTCGGAAGGATCAAAGAAAATATGAAGGTGTGAAGAGAAGTTGGGAGCACATGATCGTGTGAACATCAAATGGAAGGCGTTGCGGATAAAGATGGCAAAAAAAATACAGCACAGATTGAAATGTGGGAACAGAGTGTTCGCAGTGAATATCAAAGGAAGAGACGCTCAAGAGAGAACAAACAACCAAGAAGATCAGTGGACGAAGGAGAGAGGAGGGAGAGAGAGAGAAGAACAGAGTTTTGAACAAGATTCAGATTACAGTAAGACATCTGCATGAAAACAACTGTGTAGGGTTTCGAGCTGCATGACATTGTAGGAGTGTTTGCTGGCATGCAGCACGTAAACATTCAATTATTCTTCTCCAACCTGGTGTAAAAACTCTCTGCTTAAGTGGGATTAGATTCATGCTGGAGTCAAAGTATCATAGCCACTGACTTGAATTTGTGCTCGCGATCTGCGGCCGCTAAATTGTTTCTGTGCGTTACCTCTCTCCCTAATTAGCCGTGACCTACTTCTACCTTCTCGCCTTGATGCCTTTTTTCGCCTCCACCAGTCGATCTCTAAGGTCCTTTTTCGGCTCCTGCTCCGGTTTTCCCTCCCCACTCTTCCCCTTTACCTTCGTGCCTCTGAGCTCAACTGCTCTCCATCTCCTGAGTCCATTCATCTTTTCTACACCCTCAGCCCCTCACATCAATCTTTCTGCACACCGTCCCCAGTCGCTGTTCTTTAAGTCTGCAGTCTAATTACCGGTCTGCTACTCTTACAATCATGTAATAGTGCTTCACCCCTTATCCTCCCTTCAATCACTGCCCTGCCTGATAACTGTAAGCTTGTGCTAAACAGCTCTGTCTGAAAGCTAATGCTGCGAGGGAGGATTTACTGCCTGGACTTGAGTTGTGTTCGCAGCGCTCTTAAGCATTAACTCGGCTCTAACTCTGCTGGAGAGCCAGGAGACAAACCCCCCCGCGGTTTGTCTCAGCCATGCTGGATCAAGTAAATACAAGGCAGAGCTCATATACATGCACTCATGCAGGCACGCTTTCTCTCACACACACTCGCATATTGCACGCCATTAGGTATTTCCTGAGGATGGGCTTTGATCAGGATGTTTATTTACTTGTGCATAAAATTTTCACTGAATTAACGAATCAACGTATAACAGTCGTTTGCTGGATTTCCGTCGAGCAGAAGTGTTTTGAGAGTTTTGAAGCGGGAGGAGGGCATTCTGGGGCATTTAGGGTTTCAGAAGTAAAAGTCTCATTTATGTTTTTGCATAGATAACATTAGGCAACTGTTGGCTGGCGCGCCTCCAAGGCTTGGATGAAGCTCCAAAATGAATCATGAGAACAAAAAGATGAGCAACTGCATTTGAAAAACATCTGGTTCTTTGATAAAATGCCGGCGGTACAAGCCTGTGTACTTAAAAAACCTGACTGGAGAAGTTAACGTTGAGGTGCATGTCAATAAAAAGAAATACCCAGGAGCTTAAAACTTTTACGTGAGCTGCTGACTGCAAGTGTAAACCGAGGTCTCCACTTCACTTTAAAAGTGTGACAAATTAAATTTCTGCGCAAAACAGTTCGACTTTCGGTTCCTTGGAAATATTGGTTGACTTGGGCAATTTGGACGCAATGTTTCTGTTGCCGTTTCGCACCTCCTCGCCATAGAAACTGCACCGGAGGCTGTTGGGATTTGTAGTAAAGCCACACGCCATCGCAAACTCCCGAAAGACACAGTTTCTCAGAAACATTTCAGTTCAGTGAAATAATTAATTTTCATGAACCTTGCGCTATTGTGAATCATCCAGGAGACTCTGTTGGGAAGCACTGAGGACATCATTAGAAGAAAACGGACAATAAGTCACAGTAGGGGGTAAAAAAACTTCACAACCAAAAGCTCCTCACTCTGTGTGAAAGATGTCAAAAATGCTTTCTGTTATTGGCGGCAGTGTGCAGTATTCATCTTCTTGCTCACAGAGCTGTATAGCTTCAGCGGTGGAGCAATACGTCCAGTTAATGATTAAAAATCTATTGACGCTGGCACGGAGTGAAAACATCGAACCGTCTTTAGTTTGCGTCTTTATTTGGAAATTTCCCTGGCACACGTCGTCAGCTTCACCGTCTAAGTGCACCTTCTTCCTGAACGGTAGAATAGTGCTAACGCCACACAGGTAATGGCAAGCAGCCAAAAAAAGACAAAGAGGATATTTACTCTGCTCCCAGGAATTAATCAGCAGTGTGGAAATATTCTGGACTTTGGAGAAAAGACGAGTCAACAGAATAATGGGGGCATCTCACTCAGCAGTCTAACTTCACTAACTCCAGCCGACCTGTTCCAACAATGCTTGGCCGAAAAAAAATCGTGCCTGCTGGCTGAAACTCAACTGTGCTGTTCTGTCGTATGATTCATAGTCAGAAAGAAAGTTGAAATAAATAAAACATGTGATTTATATGCTATGAGCGGAGCATTTGTTTGAGTTATATGTGATATTTGTTTAAATTTTGACAAGCTCTCTTGTGACCCAGCCTTCTCCCCTCCTTATGATGATATATCATTCCTCTAGTGAAATCGCAATACCGGTCAGGGCGGGTGGACGGAAGTAAAATGAAAAAATAAGAGGAAATGCATGAAAGCGTGACATCACGTTTAAAAGAAGCCATGTGAGCATTGTAAACCCACTGCAGCTTCGGCACAGCCAAGTGTTCACATGAAGAATAAATCAAAAGGTCCAGTGACACACGTAGAAATCTGGATACATGGTGGCATGAGCCAGACATCTGGGAGCCAGTCCACATGCTAATACATTTTGCCAGTCGGTCCAGTGTCTTTTGAAATGTATTCATGAATGAATGTATTCAGAAAATCCCAAACGCCACAACACAGAGTCCGTTCCTCACTGTGATATCCTTGATTCTTGTATCTAACTGTACATCTTTATTGTCTTCTGTATCCCTCTGTACAGCGCCAGCAGCAGTCGTTCACATGCCCCGAGCGTGAGCGCTCTTTATCGGCTGTATCCTATTACTGCCTTAGAGGGTTATTTTCACATTTCTTCGTGCTTGAAAGTCAATTAAGATGACTATAAACCTTGAATGATTTTGTAATTAAGGAAAATTGAGGAGGGTGAAAAACAAGGAGACAGAGTCAGAGAGAGAGAAAAAAAATTACCAACAGTGAAGAGTGAATGAGAGAGAGAGAGAAGAGCGGGGTGGGGGGGTGGATGGGGGGGTTAATGCCCAAAAATAGAAACCAATTCCAGAGGAGAAATGGAAATACAGGTAGATCTGAAAGGAGGAGTAGAAAGGGAGCAAAACAGAAGAGTGACAGAGGAGGATAATACAGGAGGAGAAGTGAAATTCAAATTCTATTTCACGTCTAATTTTCATATTGCTTAAAAGCCACGCACTGTATCATTATAAGATTTATTTAAAGCTTTATGAATATCAGTCAAAAAATGCCCAGTGATTCATTCATTATGTGTGGAGGTGGTGTATAATGTCACATTGAGGGAAAAATATTAGTTCTGGAGGCAGAGTTTTGCTCTTTTGTTTCTCGTGGATCTTCAGTATCATGGGCAGATCATCAACACAAAAGCTGGCTGACAATTAACGGATGAGTCAATGAATGAATGAACGGAGGGACGACTTCAACTGCTCTACTGTGCATCCACACTCAACTTTGCTCTAGATTTACTGAATTAACTGTTTACGCAACAGTTATCTGGGCTACGATTTACATATTGAGATCTTATATCTATTATTCAGTGGTGCTGCTGCTGCTGCTGATATTTTCCAAAAAGCACCACGCTCTCCACATCCAACTCATACATATGGGACAGATTATTATTTGAGTTCAGAGCGTTTAGACAGTTTTGTTTGCAGCATCTCGGCTCTGATCTCATCACTGCTTGAGAGAGGACGTTTAAAGTTCAGCACAGCTGGGGATCAGGAAGTGAGGAGAGCAAACCTTTGGGTTATTTTGTTTTGCTCTGTGTTTGTCTGCAGCCTCTTGTTTACTTCTGCGATTTGAAAGTGGTGTTACTAAAGGACTGTTTGAATTGTCTGATGTCAGTTGGGGTGAACCACATGGACTGAAGCCGAGGCTCCCAGCAAAGGTGACATGGTTAAAAACAGGTTGTCAGATTTTTCGAGGCCAGTCGTCAGGATATAATGTGGCCAGCTGACGTTTCTGCAACACATACATCCAAGGATGACATTTGTACCAAACTTGGTATATCGAGGTTCACATTATGTCTTTATGTGCCACCTTTCACACCAGGAGGTGGATGGGTTGGTAAGTGGCATTATTACAAGCCATCAAGGCTGCCCAACGGCTCATGGCAATTCTGTTCACACCACTTGATACTTTTAAGGACACCTGGGGACATCTCCATCCATTTTTGTATTGACCAAAACTGGCTGTTTTTCACAGAAAGTCGAATCTTTTAATCCGTGATCGGATATAATAGAAAATTCAGCCTGAACAAATGTAAACTTGCAACAATGGGAAGCATTCAGTTTAAACTCATATGTGGTTTTGCAGACATGTACTTTTACTTGTACATTTATTGTGGAGATCGGGTTGACTTTTCTATGATTTCAGAATTTGTACGTCCTCAGTAATACTTTTCATTGAAACATGGGACTCTCCTGGATAATGTAACAATCCTATAGGTTTATGTTGTGACTGCCGGTGTTTATTACTTCTCTTTTGGCCATGATTTAGGCACGATGGACAGATCTAAATCCTACAGTAGTTAACATCTACCTCAAAAGTTCTTATATACACAGGCTTGTACCTTCAACTTTTTTACCAAGGAACCGGATGCCAAAGAACCAGAGCAAAGAACAACACTGAAGATATTTAGCTTCACGCTGATCCAAATGCTCAAAAAAAAAAAAAAAAAGGGAAGTTTGGTATCAGGAATCAAGGGTCGGAAACAGCTCAGAATAATTTGCAACTCAGTTACCGTTCTTTGTTGTTTAGCATATGTGTTACCTTGTGAGGCAGCTGGATTCGCAAGGTCACAGGATCGAGTGTGAATCCACCTCGTCAGGCTTTAAAATATGTGCTTGCAGTGGTTTGGACCGGTCAGCGTCCTTTGGGGAGGTACTGGAAGCTTAGGGTTAAAGGTGAAGTGACTGTGAGAGGCACCCGTTCATTCAAAGACCAGAATGGCGACTCGTAAAGAGGTTAGCTTAGATGCTTCTATAGCATCAGTTAAATCAGTACTCGTTAAAAGTTGGCCAGTGATAGACAGATGGTCATCCAATCATCTGCTGTCAAGTAGTCTTTGAAAGTGCCTGCCCTTTTCAAACAGTTTCCAAGGACGCCTTCTCTGATTATTCCGTTTAAGAAACCATCTGGTGTGTCAGAATAAACAATCGGCTGATTAAATTGAATATCAGCTGGCTCGAGTGGTAACCAGCAGAGAATCCGTGTGAGTGCTACTATCAATTTGACTGACTGTTGTTTCAACATGACTGCAGAAACAGCGCACCTTCACGGCTATTTGCAGAGGTTGGCACACTGTGAACTTTGGTCGAAATGAAGCTGCGCGGTTTCATTTGTATCACTGGCCCTAATAAAACTGCTCTCCTGCTGTTTATGCAACCGCCCACACTGAGTTTAAGAAGCTGCTACTTCAGATGGGCGAGCACGCCATTTTTGAAGATTTTTCTGTGGGCATCTGTTTCGTTTGAAATCCTCAAAAGTGCCACAGCCTTCAGTAAATTGGAGCCTGCAGTGGAACAGTATGACCGTGTGGATTCACTTTGCCTGAGACTGGCCTGACATCAGCTGGTGGAAGGTTGGCAGCTGACATAAAAATTGTTTTGTTGTGTGAGTGACGAAGCTCTCAGTAGTCGAGAGACTTCAACCAGCCGTTACTCATGCATCGCGGGTGCGTTCCACAAAGCAGCTGCTTTCTCTTGCAGACCTGCCCTGTGTTGTTTTCATCTGCATGGTGTCAAAAAATAGCTTCTGTTGATGTCCGTCTTCAACTGTACATGCAACAATGCCATTCACGGTGTCTTTACAAACTCCTATTTGATATCCACACCATGCTGTCGTCGTGCCCCTCATGCGTGCCCCCTGTCACCATGCGCCACTCACTTGCCAAACCGCAGGCCTCCGGCATGCATGTGGCTCTGGACCGTCTGCCAGCGCCCGGCCTTGCTGCCCCCCGTCACCATGCTCCGAACGCTGTCACTGCGACTGGGCCCTGCCCCAGTACTAGAGCAAGCACCACCCCCGCCGTCGCTGGCCCCTGGCGAGGGTCCAGCACCGCCCTGCCCACCCTTATCCATGGCCCCACTGGGGAGGAACAGCGGGGTGGATCGGATACAAAGAAACACCGACAGACAGAAAGGAGAGGATACAAAGAAGAGAGAGAGAGAAAGAGAGAGAGACGGACAGACGAGAGACAGACGCACAGACGTACAGAGCCGGAGAGCAAAAATTCATCAGTAAAGTTAGTCACACCAGTGAGTAAGACACTTTGTGAGCTCTCGATCCAGCCACAAGTGTCCTGTATACAACAAAAACCAGGAGAAGCCACTGCTGGTCAGCCAGACAGTCACTAAAACAGCAGTGAAGAGGTCTGGGCTGGGATTTACTGTGAAGCCGTGTGAGTAAATTGGACAGCACAGCTGTTTTTTTTCCGAGGACACTTGGCTGAGAGTAAAACACAGCTTCCAACGTACAAATGTTCTGTTCAAAGCTGCAAACAGTTGACGGCCAACAGATTACTTTCCTCGCTGTATTGTGAAGCCCAATTCACACGTAGTGCAAAATATTAGCAAGGCAAAGAGGCAGAATACATTTGTCCTTGAGGGAACTTCGTCTTATTGCAGCTGCTTAGTCCATTCAAAACAATTTCGTAAACATCTGAGGTGAGAAAATAGGCCAGAGAGTATTGGGAGTTTGGATATACAGCAGGTCCAGCTTTCCACTCCGCACGGGGGACAGCAATGACCAATCTGCTGTCTCCGAGAATTGCGCATAATAGCTGAGTAATGATGCGGATGCATCGTCTTCAAATTCTAACCTGCAGATGCAGGTGATGATAACAGAGCACTAATGTCTCTGTAATCTCACAGCAACTCACCCACAGCTCATGATGAAAACTCATTATCTAATGACTTTGTGTAAACAATTTTCCACTGTAAGATCCCGCAAATTATTTGTCACGATGCATCCTAACCCACCCCAGCAGACCACGATTGAGACGTCACAGAGACAAGGTGCAAACACAACGTCGACTCCAACACAGGGACCCCTCTGCTGAGTGAGGACAAACCATGGAACACACAGCTGCACACTGGAACAATGTCTTCAACAACATTCAGACATTAAGTGTAGGCTGACGGTAAAATGAGTGAATTCTCAACGGAGCAATGAAACATTTTCTGGCTAACTCGCTTCTGCTACCACTCGCACATTTCCACACCCCAAACATCTCTCTTGTGTGACTGTATACATCTCCTCTATTTCTTTGTTGATTTGATTTTCCTTTTGAGTTTTTAACGTTCTAATGCGTTGTCTTTGAATTGTATCTGAGTTTGAAATGTGACAAGCAAAGAAACTTGTCTTGCCCATATCTCCTATCTGCCAATATCTCGATAGCACGGGGAAAGAAGTAGTCGAATCACTGACTTGCTATTACACATCTTGGAATTGCCAAACGTCACTGCACGGATCAAATATAAATGATAAACCCTGTGGTTCTGAAAGAGTTGAGTGAGTTTTGTGTAGGGCGATGGATGTTGATACGACACTGATGTTTTACCATCCAAACACTTAATTGCTGCACTGCACATGATGGGCAAATTGCCGATATCAGTGGAAAAGGGCTCAGTTGACCAGAATCAGGACAGTACTACACAGTACTATGGGAACAGTGACAAACACAGAGGGAGTTGGGAAAAAGGGAAAGGAGCAAATACACATAACAACTTCACACTCACCAAAAAACACAACACAACACTGAGAGAAGTAGAACAGAGACCACCCCCATTAAAAGAACAGTTGAACATTTTGGGAAATACACTTATTAGCTTTCTGGTGTAGAGTTTGATGAGAATATTGATACCACTTTTAAATCAGTCTGTTAAATATGAAGCTCCAGCCAGTTGCCGTAAAACTTAACATAGCATAAAGACTAGAAATATAACAAAACAGCTCTTCAAATGTAACACAATTCTATTAATCCCCCTTAAACTAACTCTTTTTTGTAGTTGGTACAAGAATTAACAAATAAAATAATTCACTGTGAAAACTGTCACAGCTTTGCAACAATATGATTTGGTGTGATGTGATGCAATACCACACAGTACCATACAGTACAGCACGGTGCCATCGTTGCGATACGATGTGATGCGATACGATGTGATGCGATACGATGTGATGCGATACGACAGGATACGGCAGGACACGATAAAATATGGTACTGCATGCTGTGCAACAATAGAATTTGGTATGCTACGATACGATACAATAGGGCACAATAACATACGATACAGTATGATGCGAACGATACAACAACACAATACAATACAATACAATACAATATGATACAAAATGGTACAAAACAATACGATATGATGTGGTGTGCTATATGATATAGCACAATACAATATGATACAATACAATGCAATAAGGTACAAAATGATACGACATGGTACGATGTCATAATATAGGGGGTTGAAGCGTCACAGTACGGTGCGGTACAGTATGATAAGATGTGATACATTACAATATTGTATGATACATTACGAAACGATGTGGCACATTATGATACGATATGTTACGTTATGTTACGTCACGTTACGATAAGATACGATATAGCGCCATTGTCATCGTTTACACTGGCATTTATTTTGCATCCAACATTGAAAGCAGTCAGAAAAGGTCCTATTAGCCACGAGCCCAGGTTCACGGTTCACACCAGAGCAGCCCACCAGATGTGTGGATCAAACAAACAAGACACTGGACGGAAACCAGGGCAGTTTATCCTTGTCCCCACAGTCTTTATGCTAAACTGAGATGCTGCTGGCTGTAACTTTATATTCAGTGGAACAAAGTGATAAATTGGTATTGATCTTCTCATCTAACTCTCTGCCAAAAATAACTAAATACACCCCAAAATGTCAAACAGTTCTTTTAAACCAACCCATTCAATTAAAAATCAACAGCAGTCAACCCTCTGTGGGAACCCTGATGTCTTAGTTAAGTCAGTGTCAGGAGAGAGCAGGAGGTTTGAATGCTCTGAGTTGAAAGGCTGGCTTGTATGAAAAAAAGGTTCACGTGAAACAGTGAGATCTGCTCTCTGAGGGTTGTCCATCTCCATGGTAACATTCCATGGGCTGCAGGTGAGAGGTAAAAAAGGGTCTGATGAGGCTAGCAGGGCTGTAGGGAATGGGGCTATCAAACCTTTAACACCAAGCAAAAGCAAAATAAAATGTTGTTTCCCAGATTGTATTTGTTTTTGTGTCTGGAGTTTTTGCCTAAAAAAGAATCTCTAGAATCCTCCTCTAATGGTTTGATTCATTTCTTTTTATCTTCTGATTTGCGGTATCCACTCTTTTCGTGTCACAGTTGTCAGAATAACACTGTCTTTCTACCGTCCAATCATTTATACGATGGTTGTAATTTCTGTCAGTGTTAGGGGGTAGTCCTATGTCTCGCAGTAATATTCAGGGATGGTGCTGCACATCTCCATCAGGTGCTGCATGACCAGCAGTGCATACTAAACACCAACTCACTGTGGATATGCCTGAAAGCAAAAACATGAGGATTACCAGGGATGAGAGGAGACTTCTGTTTAAAGATATGTGGCCAGACAGTGTTACAAAATGAGGCTTTCTGCCCCCCTTTAGGCTATTAAACACGACCTGTTCACTGCTCAGGGTGATACAGTATGTCGATCCACTCTTTCCAGTGATTCTAAGTAATTTCTGTGTTATTTTGACAGGATACTTATGCGATCAAAAAGCCAAATGTAGTGTTTACTCGTATAGATTTGGGGGAGTTTTTCCAAGGTGCACACGAGCCCCTGTTCATTACAGCCCTGCCCAGATAGAGGGTTCCCTTACCAGCCATGACTGAGACTCACTTGGGCGTGAGGCGAGGGTCTCCGTAGGGTGCGTAGGGAGACATGTTTAAGAGGAACTCCTTGGGCGGGTAGGAGCTCCACCTCTGTTGCACGTTGCTGCTGTCATTGTTATTCCAAAAGTCTCTGTCTAGATCACTGCGACCAGGGAGAGAGAGAGAGAGAGAGAGAGAGAGAGAGAGAGAGACGGAGCAGTGAGAGCAGGTAACAATCAAAGGCAGTAAAACAGAAGAATAACATGGCAAGATGAGATAATGATAAAGTCAGGGGAAAAAAAAAAACAACATAAAAAGAGCAAAGTTAGAATACTGTCTCATTAATCTAAAGGTCAGGTAGAGAGTGTTAATAGTTATGGAATATGTGACCGTGTCAGTGCCTGTGATGTTATATTCTGCACAGTGAGCTGTACTTTGAGAACATAGATGCTGAATACATCTGTTCATTAAGTACAAGGTGAGCGAAACACTACATACGACACACGCTCCCCCGGGGTAAAAATGTGGGTTTAAAGATAAGTCCATTGTAATTTGTATGTCCAAAAAAAACCTGATAGCAATGAAATGCTGGTGCATGATAAAACACCGAGAATGGAGAGGAATGAAGCGACCTGCACGTTCTATCGCTCTGTCAGGGATGACAAGTCAAACAGAGGAGGTAAAAAAAAAAAAGTCAGTTTAGTGCAAAAGACAACAGGTTATTGTAGAAGCACACACTGAATATAAATTGAGAGCATAACATTTGGGAGATAGCAAGTTAAATACCAATAAAGAGTGATATAAATGACACATCATTAGCTGCACACCCTTCATAACCGCTGATCTGTAATAATTTTAATAACAACATAAAATCAATGCTCCCCCCCAGTCGCCGGGGTAAAATGTTGGCAGTGAATTACTCATACGTTAACATTTGCACGTGCCATAGGCTCCGTGCCATACTGCCTTTTTTTTTTTCTACAAAACATGTCATATCACAT